>MU696877.1:0-46096 GCA_026770625.1 Nicotiana glauca | reverse complement strand
AATGCGGTCCGCATTCTGATTATGCGGTCGCATAATGGACCGCATTTATAACATCAACTTAGGCTAACTCTCTAATTAACTATGCGGCAGGAATGCGGTCCGCATATCGATTATGCGATCGCATTCTGAACCGCAAAAATGACACTTTTCTGGAAAACTGATTCTTTTGATTTTTAAAGGCTTAGATCACTAACACATATTCGGAGTCGACACCACGAGTTACTAAGTTTTGAGACCAAAAATTATTTACGGGGCCTTACAGTTGAACTGTTAAATTTCGATGGCGAAGGCACTTAGCCTGAGTCCCAGTTCGAGCTAAGTGGAACAGTCAAATTTTAATGGCGAAGATGCTTAGCCTGAGTCCCGATTCGAGCGAGGTCAAACTGTCAAATTTTGATTTCGAAGGCATATAACATGAGTCGCAGTTCGAGCGAGGTCGAACTGTCAAATTTTGATGGCTAAGGCACTTAGCCTGAGTCCCAGTTCGAGCGAGGTCGAACTGTCAAATTTTGATAGCGAAGGCGCTTAGCCTGAGTCCAAGTTTGAGCTAGGTCGAACTGTCAAATTTTAATTGCGAAGGCGCTTAGATTGAGTACCAGTTTGATCGAGGTCGAACTGTGAAATTTTGACAGCGAAGGCGCTTAGCTTAAGTCCTACTTTGAGCGAGGTAGAACTGTCAAATTTTGACGGCGAAGACGCTTAGCCTAAGTCCCAGTTCGAGTGAGGTCGAATTGTCAAATTTTGACGGCAAAGACGCTTAGCCTGAGTCCCGATTCGAGCGAGGTCGAAATGTCAAATTCGTACGGCCAAGGCACTTAGCCTGAGTCCCAGTTCGATCGAGGTTGAATTGTCAGATTTTGATGGCGAAGACGTTTAGCCTGAGTCCAAGTTCAGCGAGATCGAACTGTCAAATTTCGATGGTGAAGGCGCTTAGCCAGAGTCCCAGTTCGATCGAGGTAGAACTGTAAAATTTTGATCACGAAGGCACTTACCCTGAGTCCCAGTTTGAGTGAGGTCGAACTGTCATGTTTTGATGGCAAAGGCGCTTAGCCTGAGTCCCAGTTCAAGCCAGGTTGAACTGTCAAATTTTGATAGCGAAGACACTAAGCTTGAGTCCCCGTTCGATCAAGGTCGAACTGTCAAATTTTAATGGCGAAAGCGCTTAGCCTGAGTCCCAGCTCGAGCGATGTCGAACTGTCAAAATTTTAACGGAAAAGGCGCTTAGCCTGAGTCCTAGTTTGATCTAGGTCAAATTTTCAACTTTTGATGGCGAATGCGCTTAGCCTGAGTCCCAGTTCGAGAAAGGTCGAACTGTCAAATTTTGATAGCGAAGGCGCTTAGCCTTAGTGCCAGTTCGAGCGAGGTCGAACTGTCAAATTTTAATGGCGAAGGTGCTTAGCTTTAGTCCCAGTTTTAGCGCGGTCAAACTGTCAAATTTTGAAGGCGAAGGCGCTTAGCCTGAGTCCCAATTCGAGCGACGTCGAACAGTCAAGTTTTGATGGCGAAGGCGCTTAACTTGAGTCCTAGTTCTAGCGAGGTTGAACTGTCAAATTTTGATAGCGAAGGCACTTAGCCCAAGTCACAGTTCGAGCGAGGGCGAACTGTCAAATTTTGATAGCGAAGGCGCTTATCCTGAGTCCCAGTTCGAGCGAGGTCGAACTGTCAAATTTTGATGGCGAAGGCGCTTAGCCTGAGTCCTAGTTCGAGCGAGGTCGAACATTCAAATTTTGATGGCGAAGGCGCTTAGCCTGAATCCTAGTTCGAGCAAGGTCGAACTATCAAATTTTGACGGCGTAGGCGCTTAGCCTTAGTCCTAAGTCAAGCGAGGTCAAACTGTCAAATTTTGACTGGGAAGGCGCTTAGCCTAAGTCACAGTTTGATTGAGGTTGAACTATGAAATTTTAATGGCTAAGATGCTTAGCCTGAGTCCCTGTTCGAGTGAGGTCGAACTGTCACCTTTTGACGGCGAAGACGCTGAGCTTGAGTCCCGATTCGAGCGAGGTCAAACTGTCAAATTTGTACGGTGAAGGCACTTTGCCTGAGTAATAGTTCGATCGAGGTTGAACTGTCAAATTTTGATGGCAAAGACGTTTAGCCTGAGTCAAAGTTCAGCGAGGTCGAACTGTCAAATTTTGATGGCGAAGGTACTTTGCCTGAGTCCCAGTTCGATCGAGGTCGAACTGTAAAATTTTGATGACAAAGGCACTTAGCCTGAGTCCCAGTTTGAGCGAGGTCGAACTGTCAAGTTTTGATGGCGAAGGCACTTAGCCTAAGTCCCAGTTCAAGCGAGGTTGAACTGTCAAATTTTGATGGCGAAGACACTTAGCCTGAGTTCCAGTTCGAGCGAGGTCGAACTGTCAAATTTGAATGGTGAAGGCGCTTATCCTGAGTCCCAGCTCGAGCGAGGTCGAACTGTCAAATTTTGATGCCGAAGGCGCTTAGTATGAGTCCCAGTTCGATCGAGGTCGAATTTTCAAATTTTGTTGGCGAATGCGCTTATCCTGGGTCCCAGTGTGAGCGAGGTCGAATAGTCAAATTTTGATAGCGAAGGCGCTGAGCCTGAGTCCCAGTTCGAGCGAGGTCAAACTGTCAAATTTAAAAGGCGTAGGCACTTAGCCTGAGTCCCAGTTCGAGCGAGGTCGAACTGTTAAATTTTGATGGCAAAGGCACTTAGCCTGAGTCCCAGTTCGAGCGAGGTCGAACTGTCAAATTTTAATGTCGAAGACGCTTAGCCTGAGCCCCGATTCGAGCGAGGTCGAACTGTAAAATTTTAATTGCAAAGGTAGATAAGGTGAGTCCCAGTTCGAGCGTGGTCGAACTTTCAAATTTTGATGGATAAGGCACTTAGCCTGAGTCGAGTTCGAGCGAGGTTGAACTGTCAAATTTTGATAGCGACGACACTTATCCTGAGTCCAAGTTTGAGCGAGGTCAAACTGTTAAATTTATGTGGCAAAGGCACTTAGCCTGACTCCCAGTTCGATTGAGGTTGAACTGTCAAATTGTGATGGCGAAGGCAAAGCCTGAGTCCCAGTTCGAGCGAGGTCGAATTGTGAAATTTTGATGGCGAAAGCGATTAGCCTGGGTCCCAGTTTAAGCGAGGTCGAACTGTCAAATTTTGATAGTGATGGCGCTTAGCCAGAGTCCCAGTTCGAGCAAGGTCGAACTGTCAAATATTGATGGCGAAGGCACTTAGCCTGAGTCCTAGTTCGAGCGAGGTTGAACTGTCAAATTTTTATGGCGAAGGTGCTTAGCCTGAGTCCCAGTTCGAGTGAGGTTAAACTGTCAAATTTTGATGGCGAAGGCTCTTATACTAAGTCCCATTTCGATCTAGGTTGAACTGTCAAATTTTGATGGCTAAGGCAATTAGCCTGAGTCCCAGTTCGAGCGAGGTCGAATTGTTAAATTTTGATGGCGAAGGCAGAGCCTGAGTCCCAGTTCGAGTGAGGTCCAATAGTCAAATTTTGATGGTGAATGCGCTTAGCCAGAGTCCCAGTTCAAGTGAGGTTGAACTGTCAAATTTTGATACCGAAAGCGCTAAGCCTAAGTCCCAGTTCGAGCGAGGTCGAACTGTCAAATTTCGATAGCGAAGGAACTTAGCCTGAGTCCTAGTTCGAGCGAGGTCGAACTGTTAAATTTTAATGGAGAAGGCACTTAGTTGAGTCCTAGGTTGATCGAGGTCGAACTGTCAAATTTCGATGGCCAAGACAATTAGCCTGAGTTCCAGTTCGAGCGAGGTCGAATTGATAAAATTTTGATGGCGAAGGCAGAGCCTGAGTCCCAGTTCGAGTGAGTTTGAATAGTCAAATTTTGATGGCGAATGCGCTTAGACAGAGTCCCAGTTCGAGCGATGTCAAACTGTCAAATTTTGATAGCAAAAGCGCTTAGCCTGATTCCCAGTTCGACGAGCGAGGTCGAACTTTCAAATTTCGATAGCGAAGGCACTTAGCATGAGTCCCAGTTCGAGCAAGGTTGAACTGTCAAATTTTGATGGCGAAGGCGCTTAGCCTGAGTCCTAGTTTGAGCGAGGTCGAACTGTAAAATTTTAATGGAGAAGGCACTTAGCCTAAGTCCTAGTTCGAGCGAGGTCGAATTCTTAAATTTTGATGGCGAAGGCAGAGCCTAAGTCCCAGTTCGAGTGAGGTTGAATAGTCAAATTTTGATGGCGAATGCATTTAGTTAGAGTCCCAGTTTGAGCGAGGTCGAACTGTCAAATTTCGATAGCGAAGGTACTTAGCCTGAGTCCCGTTCGAGCGAGGTTGAACTCTAAAATTTTGACGGTGAACGCGCTTAGCTTGAGTCCCAGTTCGAGCGAGGTCGAACTATCAAATTTTGATAGCAAAGATGCTTAGACTGAGTACCAGTTCGATCGAGGTCGAACTATCAAATTTCAATGGCGAAGGCAATTATCTTGAGTCCCAGTTCGAGCGAGATCAAAGTGTTAAATTTTCATGGCGAAGGCAGAACCTGAGTCCCAGTTCGAGTGAGGTCGAACAGTCAAATTTTTATGGTGAATGCGCTTTGCTAGAGTCCCAATTCGAGTGAGGTCGAACTGTCAAATCTGAATGGCGAAGGCGCTTAGCTTGAGTCCCAGTTCGAGCGAGGTCGAATTTTCAAATTTTGATGGCGAAGGCACTTAGCCTGGGTCCCAGTTTGAGCGAGGTCGAACTGTCAAATTTTGATAGCGATGGCGCTTAGCCAGAGTCCCAGTTCGAGTTAGGTCGAACTGTCAAATATTGATGGCGAAGGCACTTAGCCTGAGTCCTAGTTCGAGCGAGGTTGAACTGTCAAATTTTGATGGCGAAGGCACTTAGCCTGAGTCCCATTTCGAGTGAGGTTAAATTGTCAAATTTTGATGGTGAAGGCGCTTAGCCTAAGTCCCAGTTCGATTGAGGTTGAACTGTCAAATTTTGATGGCGAAGGCAATTAGCCTGAGTCCCAGTTCGAGCGAGGTCGAATTGTGAAATTTTGATGGCGAAGGCAGAGCCTGTGTCCCAGTTCGAGTGAGGTCGAATAGTCAAATTTTGATGGCGAATACGCTTAGCCAGGGTCCAAGTTTGAGCGAGGTCGAACTGTCAAATTTTGATTGCGAAAGCACTAAGCCTAAGTCCCAGTTCGAGCGAGGTCGAACTGTCAAATTTTTATAGCGAAGGCACTTAGCCTAAGTCCTAGTTCGAGCGAGGTCAAACTATTAAATTTTGATGGCGAAGGCACTTAGCTTGAGTCCCAGGTTGATCGAGGTCGAACTGTCAAATTTCGATGGCCAAGACAATTAGCCTGAGTTCCAGTTCGAGCGAGGTCGAATTGATAAAATTTTGATGGCAAAGGCAGAGCCTGAGTCCCAGTTTGAGTGAGTTCGATTAGTCAAATTTTGATGGCGAATGCGCTTAGACAGAGTCCCAGTTCGAGCGATGTCGAACTGTCAAATTTTGATAGCAAAAGCGCTTAGCCTGAGTCCCAGTTCGACGAGCGAGGTCGAACTTTCAAATTTCGATAGCGAAGGCACTTAGCATGAGCCCCAGTTCGAGCAAGGTTGAACTGTCAAATTTTGATGGCGAAGGCGCTTAGCCTGAGTCGTAGTTTGAGCGAGGTCGAACTGTAAAATTTTAGTGGAGAAGGCACTTAGCCTAAGTCCCAGTTCGAGCGAGGTCGAATTCTTAAATTTTGATGGCGAAGGCAGAGCCTAAGTCCCAGTTTGAGTGAGGTCGAATTGTCAAATTTTGATGGAGAATGTGTTTAGTTAGAGTCCCAGTTCGAGCGAGGTTGAACTGTCAAATTTCGATAGCGAAGGTACTTAGCTTGAGTCCCCTTCGAGCGAGGTTGAACTCTAAAATTTTGACGGTGAACGCGCTTAGCCTGAGTCCCAGTTCGAGCGAGGTCGAACTGTCAAATTTTGATAGCGAAGATGCTTAGACTGAGTACCAGTTCGATCGAGGTCGAACTATCAAATTTCGATGGCGAAGGCAATTAGCTTGAGTCCCAGTTCGAGCAAGATCAAAGTGTTTAATTTTCATGGAGAAGGCAGAACCTGAGTCCCAGTTCGAGTGAGGTCGAATAGTCAAATTTTAATGGTGAATGCGCTTTGCTAGAGTCCCAATTCGAGTGAGGTCGAACTGTCAAATCTGAATGGTGAAGGCGCTTAGCTTGAGTCCCAGTTCGAGCGAGGTCGAACTGTCAAATTTTGATAGCGAAGGCACTTAGCCTGAGTCCCAGTTCGAGCGAGGTCGAACTGTCATATTTTGATGGCGTAGGCGCTTAGCCCGAATCCCAGTTCGATCGAGCTTGAACTGTTAAATTTTGATGGTGAAGACGCTTAGCCTGAGTCCCAGTTCAGCGAGGTCGAACTGTCAAATTTCGTTTGCGAAGGCACTTAGCCTCAGTCCCAATTCGATCGAGGTCGAACTATCAAATTTCGATGAGGAAGGCACTTAGCCTGAGTCCCAGTTAGAGCGTGGTCGAACTGTGAGTTTTTGATAGCAAAGGCACTTAACCTGAGTCCTAGTTAGATCAAGGTCGAATTGTCAAATTTTGATGGCGCGGGCACCTTGCCAGAGTCCCAATTCGAGCGAGGTCGAACAGTCAAGTTTTGATGGTGAAGGCACTTAGACTAAGTCCCAGTTCGAGCGAGGACGAAATGTCAAATTTTGATGGCGAAGGCGCTTAGCCTGAGTCCCAGTTCGATCGAGGTCGAACTATCAAATTTCTATGGCGAAGGAACTTGGCTTAAGTCCATGTTCGATCGAGGTCGAACTGTAAAATTTTTATTGCAAAGGCACTTAGCCTGAGTTCCAGTTTGAGTGAGGTCGAACTATCTAGTTTTGATGGCGAAGGCGCTTATACTAAGTCCCAATTCAAGCGAGGTTAAACTGTCAAATTTTGATGGCGAAGGCGCTTAGCCTGAGTCCCAGTTCGAGTGAGCTTAAACTGTAAAATTTTGATGGAGAAGGCGCTTAGCCTGAGTCCCAGTTAGATAGAGGTCAAACTGTCAAATTTTGATGGCGAAGGCAAAACCTGAGTCCCAGTTTGAGCGAGGTCAAATTGTCAAATTTTGAAAGAGAATGCACTTAGCTTGAGTCAAGTTCGAGCGAGGTCGAATTGTCAAATTTTGATAGCGAAGGCGCTTAGCCTGAGTCCCAGTTCGAGCGAGGTCAAACTGTTAAATTTTGATGGCGAAGGCGCTTAGCCTGAGTACTAGTTCGAGCAAGGTCGAACTGTCAAATTTTAACGGCGGAGGCGCTTAGCCTGAGTCCCAGTTCAATCGAGGTGGAACTGTCAAATTTTAATGGCAAAGACGCTGATCCTGAGTCCCAATTCGAGTGAGGTCAAACTGTCAAATCTTGATGGCGAAGATGCTTAGCCTGAGTTCTGGTTCGAGCGAGGTCGTATTGTCAAATTTGTACGGCGAAAGCACTTAGCCTGAGTCCCATATCGATCGAGGTTGAACTGTCAAATTTTCACGGCGAAGATGTTTTGCCTGAGTCCAAGTTCAGCGAGGTCGAACTATCAAGTTTTGATGGCGAAGGCACTTAGCCTGAGTCCTAGTTTGAGCGAGGTCGAACTGTCAAGTTTTGATGGCAAAGGCGCTTAGCCTGAATCCCAGTTCAAGCGAGGTTGAATTGTCAAATTTTGAAGGCGAAGACACTTAGCTTGAGTCCCAGTTCGAGAGAGGTCGAACTGTCAAATTTTAATGGCGAAGGCGCTTAGCCTGAGTCCCAGCTCGAGCGAGGTAGAACTGTCAAATTTTGACGGCGAATGTGCTTAGCCTGAGTCCCAGTTTGATCGAGGTCTAATTTTCAAATTTTGACGGCGAATGCGCTTAGCCCGAGTCCTAGTTCGAGTGAGGTCGAACTGTCAAATTTTGATAGCGAAGGCGCTTAGCCTTAGTCCCAGTTCGAGCGAGGTCGAACTGTCAAATTTTAATGGCAAAGGCGCTTAGCTTTAGTCCCACTTCGAGCGAGGTCAAACTGTCAAATTTTGAAGACGAAGGCGCTTAGCCTGAGTCATAGTTCGAGCGAGGTCGAACAGTCGAGTTGTGATGTTGAAGGCGCTTATCCTGAGTCCTAGTTCGAGCGAGGTTGAACTGCCAAATTTTGATAGCGAAGGCACTTAGTCCGAGTCACAGTTCGAGCGAGGTCGAACTGTCAAATATTGATGGCAAAGGCGCTTAGCCTGAGTCCTAGTTCGAGCGAGGTTGAACTGTCAAATTTTGATGGCGAAGGCACTTAGCTTGAGTCCTAGTTCGAGCGAGGTCGAACTGTCAAATTTTGACGGCAAAGGCTCTTAGCCTTAGTCCCAGTTCGAGCGAGGTCAAACTGTCAAATTTTGATGCCGAAGGAGCTTAGCCTGAGTCCTAGTTTGAGCGAGTTCGAACTGTCAAATTTTAAGGGCGAAGGCGCTTAGCCTGAGTCCTAGTTCGAGCGTGGTCGAACTGTCAAATTTTGACGGCGAAGGCTCTTAGCCTTAGTCCCATTTCGAGCGAGGTGAAACTATCAAATTTTGACTGCGAAGGCGCTTATCCTGAGTCCCAGTTCAATCGAGGTTGAACTATAAATTTTAATGGCTAAGATTCTTAGCCTGAGTCCCAGTTCGAGTGAGCTCGAACTGTCAAATTTTGATGGCGTAGACGCTTAGCTTGCGTCCAGGTTCAAGCAAGGTCGAACTATTAAATTTTTACGGCGAAGGCACTTAGCCTGAGTACCAGTTCGATCGTCGTTGAACAGTCAAATTTTGATGGCGAAGACGTTTAGCATGAGTCCAAGTTTAGCGAGGTCGAACTGTCAAATTTTGATGGCGAAGGCCGTTAGCCTGAGTCCCAGTTCGATCAAGGTCGAACTGTAAAATTTTGATGACGAAGGCACTTAGCTTGAGTCCCAGTTTGAGCGAGGTCGAACTGTTAAATTTTGATGGCGAAGGTGCTTAGCCAGAGTCTTAGTTAAAGCGAGGTTGAACTATCAAATTTTGATGGCAAAGACACTTAGCTTGAGTCCCAGTTCGAGAGAGGTCGAACTGTCAAATTTTAATGGTGAAGGTGCTTAGCCTGAGTCCCAGCTCGAGCAAGGTCGAACTGTTAAATTTTGACGGCGAAGGCGCTTAGCCTGAGTCCCAGTTCGAGTGAGATCGAACTGTCAAATTTGATAGCGAAGGCGCTTAGCCTTAGTCCCAGTTCGAGCAAGGTCGAACTGTCAAATTTTAATGGCGAAGGCGTTTAACTTTAGCCCCAGTTCGAGCGAGGTCAAACTGTCAAATTTTGAAGGCGAACGCGCATAGCCTGAGTCACAGTTCGAGCGAGGAAGAACAGTTAAGTTTTGATGGTGAAGGCGCTTAGCCTGATTCTTAGTTAAAGCGAGGTAAAACTGTCAAATTTTGATGGCGAAGACATTTAGCCTAAGTCCCAGTTCTAAAGAGGTCGAACTGTCAGATTTTAATGGCGAAGGCGCTTAGCCTGAGTCCCAGCTCGAGCAAGGTTGAACTGTCAAATTTTGATGGCAAAGGAGCTTAGCTTGAGTCCCAATTCGATCGAGGTCGAATTTTCAAATTTTGAAGGCAAACGTGCTTAGCCTGAGTCGCAGTTCGAGCGAGGTTGAACAGTCAAGTTTGATGGCGAAGGCGCGTAGCCTGAGTCCTAGTTCGAGCGAGGTCGAACTATCAAATTTTGATAGCGAAGGCACTTAGTCTGAGTCACAGTTCGAGCGAGGTCGAACTGTCAAATTTTGATGGCGAATGCGCTTAGCCTGAGTCACAGTTTGAGCGAGGTCGAACTGTAAAATTTTGATGGCGAAGGCGCTTAGCCTGAGTCCTAGTTCGAGCGAGGTCGAACTATCAAATTTTGATAGCGAAGGCACTTAGTCTGAGTCACAGTTTGAGCGAGCTCGAACTGTCAAATTTTAATGGCAAAGGTGCTTAGCCTGATTCCTAGTTTGAGCAAGGTCGAACTGTAAAATTATGATGGCGAAGGCGCTTAGCCTGAGTCCTAGTTCGAGTGAGGTCGAACTGTCAAATTTTGATAGCGAAGGCCCTTAGACTTAGTCCCAGCTCGAGCGAGGTCAAACTCTCAAATTTTGATGGCGAAGGCGCTTAGCATGAGTCCTAGTTCGAGCGAGGTCGAACTGTCAAATTTTGAGGGCTAAGGAACATAGCCTGAGTCATAGTTCGAGCGAGGTCGAACTGTCAAATTTTGACGGCGAAGGCGCTTAGCCTTAGTCCCAATTCGAGCGAGGTCAAATTGTCAAATTTTAACGGCGAAGGCGCTTAGCCAGAGTCCCAGTTCGATCGAGGTTGAACTGTCAAATTTTAATGGCTAAGATGCTTAGCCTGAGTCCCAGTTCGAGTGAGCTCAAACTGTCAAATTTTGACGGCGAAGACGCTTAGCCTGAGTCCCGGTTCAAGCGAGGTCGAACTGTAAAATTTGTACGGCGAAGGCAATTAGCCTACGTACCAGTTCGATCGAGGTTGAACTGTCAAATTTTGACGGCGAAGACGTTTAGCATGAGTCCAAGTTAAGCGAGGTCGTACTGTCAAATTTCGATGGCGAAGGCACTTAGCCTGAGTCCCAGTTCGATCGAGGTCGAACTGTAAAATTTTGATGGCGAAGGCATTTAGCTTGAGTCCCATTTGAGCGAGGTCAAATTGTCAAGTTTCGATGGTGAAGGCGCTTAGCCTGAGTCTTAGTTAAAGCGAGGTTGAACTGTCAAATTTTGATGGCGAAGACACTTAGTTTGAGTCCCAGTTCGAGAGAGGTCGAACTGTCAAATTTTAATGGCGAAGGCGCTTAGCCTGAGTCACAGCTCGAGCAAGGTAAAACTGTCAAATTTTTATGGTGAAGGCGCTTAGCTTGAGTCCCAGTTCGGTCGAGGTCGAATTTTCAAATTTTGATGGCAAATGCGCTTAGCCTGAGTCCTAGTTCGAGCTAGGTCGAACTGTCAAATTTTGATAGCGAAGGCGCTTAGCCTTAGCCCCAGTTCGAGCGAGGTCAAATGTCAAATTTTAATTGTGAAGGCGCTTAGGTTTAGTCCCAGTTTGAGCGTGGTCAAACTGTCAAATTTTGAAGGGAAACGCGCTTAGCCTGAGTCCCAGTTCGAGCGAGGTCGAACAATCAAGTTTTGATAGCGAAGGCGCTTAGCCTGGGCCTTAGTTAATGCGAGGTTGAACAATCAAATTTTGATGGCGAAGACACTTAGCTTGAGTCCCAGTTCGAGATAGGTCGAACTGTCAAATTTAAATGGCGAAGGCGCTTAGCCTGAGTCCCAGCTCGAGCAAGGTCGAACTGTAAAATTTTGACGGCGAAGGAGCTTAGCTTGAGTCCCAGTTCAATCGAGGTCGAATTTTTTAATTTTGGTGGTAAATTTGCTTAGCCTGAGTCCCAGTTCGAGCGAGGTCGATTTGTCAAATTTTGTTAGCGAAGGCACTTACCCTTAGTCCCAGTTCAAGCGAGGTCGAACTGTCAAATTTTAATGGCGAAGGCTCTTAGCTTTAGTCCCACTTCGAGCAAGGTCAAACTGTCAAATTTAGAAGGCGAACGCGCTTAGCCTGAGTCCCAGTTCGAGCGAGGTCGAACAGTCAAGTTTGATGGCGAAGGAGCTTAGCTTGAGTCCTAGTTCGAGCGAGGTGGAACTGTCAAATTTTGATAGCGAAGGCACTTAGTCTGAGTCACAGTTCGAGCGAGGTCGAACTATCAAATTTTGTTGGTGAAGGCCCATAGCCTGAGTCCTAGTTCGAGCGAGGTCGAACTATCAAATTTTGATGGCGAAGGCGCTTAGTCTGAGTCCTAGTTCGAGCGAGGTCGAACTGTCTAATTTTGACAGCGAAGGCCCTTAGACTTAGTCCCAGTACGAGCAAGGTCAAACTGTCAAATTTTGATGGCGAAGGCGCTTAGCCTGATTCCTAGTTCGAGCGAGGTTGAACTGTCAAATTTTGAGGGGGAAGGCGCTTAGCTTGAGTACCAGTTTGAGCGAGGTTGAACTATCAAATTTTGACAGCGAAGCCGCTTAGCCTGAGTCATAGTTCGAGCGAGGTCGAACTGTCAAATTTTGACGGCGAAGATGATTAGCCCGAGTCCCAGTTCGATCGAGGTCGAACTATCAAATTGTGATGGTGAAGGCAGAGCCTGAGTCCCAGTTCGAGCGAGGTCAATTGTCATATTTTGATGGCAGAGGCGCTTAGCCTGGGTCCCACTTTGAGCGAGGTCGAACTGTCAAATTTTGATAGCAAAGGCGCTTAGCCAGAGTCCCAGTTTGAGCAAGGTCGAACTGTCAAATATTGATGGCAAAGGCACTTAGCCTGAGTCCCAGTTTGAGCGAGGTCGAACTGTCAAATTTTGATAGCGAAGGCGCTTAGCCTGAGTCCCATTTTGAGCGAGGTCGAACAGTCAAGTTTTGATGGTGAAGGCGCTTAGCCTAAGTCCTAGTTCGAGCGAGGTCTAACTGTTAAATTCTGATGGCAAAGGCACTTAGCCTGAGTCCTAGTTCGAACGAGGTTGAACTGTCAAATTTTGATGGCGAAGGCTCTTAGACTGAGTCCCAATTCGAGTGAGGTTAAAATGTCAAATTTTGATGGCGAAGGCGCTTAGAATGAGTCCCAGTGCGATCGAGGTTGAACAATCAAATTTTGATGGAGAAGGCAACTAGCCTGAGTCCTAGTTCGAGCGAGGTCGAATTGTTAAATTTTGATGGCAAAGGCAGATCCGAAGTCCCAGTTCGGGTGAGGTCGAGTAGCCAAATTTTCATGGCGAACGCGTTTAGCTAGAGTCCTAGTTCGAGCGAGGTAGAACTGTCAAATTTTGATAGCGAAATCGCTTAGCTTGAGTCCCAGTTTGAGCGAGGTAGAACTGTCAAATTTCGATAGCGAAGGCACTTAGCCTGAGTCCCAGTTCGAGCGAGGTCGAATTGTCAAATTTTGATGGCGACGGCGCTTAGCCTGATTCCTAGTTCGAGCGGGGTCGAACTGTAAAATTTTAATGGCGAAGGCACTTAGCTTAAGTCCAAGTTCGAGCGAGGTCAAACTGTCAAATTTTGATAGCGAAGGCACTTAGCCTGAGTCCCGTTTGAGCGAGGTCAAACTCTCAAATTTTGACGGCGAAGGCACTTAGCCTAAGTTCCAGTTCGATCGAGGTCGAACTGTCAAATTTTGATAGCGAAGACGCTTAGACTTAGTCCCAGTACGAGCGAGGTCAAACTGTCGAATTTTGATGGCGAAGGCGCTTAGCCTGATTCCTAGTTCGAGCGAGGTTGAACTGTCAAATTTTGAGGGGGAAGGCGCTTAGCTTGAGTACCGGTTTGAGCGAGGTTGAACTGTCAAATGTTGATGGTGAAGAGGCTTAGTCTGAGTTCCAGTTTAGGGAGGTCAAACTGTCAAATTTCGATGAGGAAGGCACTTAGCCTGATTCCTAGTTCGAGCGAGGCCGAACTGTCAGTTTTTGATAGCAAAGGCACTTAGCTTGAGTCCTAGTTCGATCAAGGTCGAAATGTCAAATTTTGATAGCGAGGGCACTTAGCCTGAGTCCCAATTCGATCGAGGTCGAACAGTCATGTTTTGATGGCGAAGGAGCTTAGCCCGAGTCCCAGTTCGAGCGAGGTCGAACTGCCAAATTTTGATGGCAAAGGCACTTAGCCTAAGTCCCAGTTCGAGCGAGGTCGAACTGTCAAATTTCGATGGCGAAGGAACTTATCTTATGTCTAGGTTCGATCGAGGTCGAACTGTAAATTTTGATGGCGAAGGCGCTTAGCCTGAGTCCTAGGCCGAGCGAGGTCGAATTGTCAAATTTTAATGGCGAAGGCACTTACCCTGAGTCCCAGTTCGAGCGAGGTTGAACTATTAAATTTTGATGGCGAAGGCAGAGCCTGAGTCCTAGTTCGAGTGAGGTCGAACAGTCAAATTTTGATGGCGAATGCACGTAGACTGAGTCCCAGTTCGAGCGAGGTTGAACTGTCAAATTTTGATAGCGAGGGCGCTTAGCCTGAGTCCCAGTTCGATCGAGGTTGCATTGTCAAATTTTGACGGCGAAGGCGCTTAGCCTGAGTCCTAGTTTGATTGAGGTTGAACTGTCAAGTTTTGACGGCGAAGAGACTTAGCCTGAGTCCCAATTCGAGCGAGGTCAAACTGTCAAAATTTGATAGCGAAGCCACTTAGCCTAAGTCTTAGTTTGAGCGAGGTCTAACTGTCGAATTTCGATGGTGAAGGCACTTAGCCTAAGTCCCATTTCGAGCGAGGTCGAACTGTCAAATTTTGATGGTGAAGGCGCTTAGCCTAAGTCCCAATTTGACCGAGGTTGAACTGTTAAATTTTGATGGCGAAGGAACTTAGCCTGAGTCCTAGTTCGAGCGAGGTTGAACTGTCAAATTTTGATGGTAAAGGCACTTAGCCTGAGTCCCAGTTCGAGTGAGGTTAAACTGTCAAATTTTGATGGCGAAGGCGCTTAGACTGAGTCCCAGTTCGATCGAGGTTGAACTGTCAAATTTTGATGGCGAAGGCAATTAGCCTGAGTCCCAGTTTTAGCGAGGTCAAATTGTTAACTTTTGATGGCAAAGGCAGAGCCTGAGTCCCAGTTCGAGTGAGGTCGAATAGTCTAATTTTGATGGCGATTGCGCTTAGCCAGAGTCCTAGTTCGAGCGAGGTCGAACTGTCAAATTTTGATAGAGAAAGCGCTTAACCCGAGTCACAGTTCGAGCGAGGTCGAACTGTCAAATTTTGATAGCGAAGGCGCTTAGCCTGAGTCCCAGTTCGAGCGAGGCTGAACTGTCAAATTTTGATGGCGAAGGCGCTTAGCCTGAGTCCAAGTTCGAGCGAGGTCGAACTGTAAAATTTTAATGGCGAAGGCACTTATCCTAAGTCCCAGTTCGAGCGAGGTCCAACTGTTAAATTTTTATAGCGAAGGCACTTAGCCTGAGTCCCATTCGAGCGAGGTCGAACTCTCAAATTTTGACGGCGAAGGCGCTTAGCCTGAGTCCCAGTTCGATCGAGGTTGAACTATCAAATTTTAATGGCTAAGATGCTTAGACTGAGTCACAGTTCGAGCAAGGTTGAACTGTCAAATTTTGACGGCGAAGGCGCTTAGCCTGAGTCCTAGTTCGAGCGAGATCGAACATTCAAATTTAGATGGCGAAGGCTATTAGCCTGAGTCCCAGTTCGAGCGAGGTCGAACTGTCAAATTTTAATGGCGAAGGCGCTTAGCTTTAGTCCCTGTTCGAGCGAGGTCAAACTGTAAACTTTTGGAGGCGAAGGCGCTTAGCCTGAGTCCCAGTTCGAGCGAGGTCGAACTGTTAAATTTTGATGGTGAAGGCACTTAGCCTGAGTCCCAGTTCGAGCGAGGTCGAACTGTCAAATTTTAATGGCGAAGCCGCTTAGCTTTAGTCCCTGTTCGAGCGAGGTCGAATTGTCAAATTTTAATGACAAAGACTCTTAGCCTGAGTCCCGATTCGAGCGAGGTCGAACTATCAAATTTTGATAGCGAAGGTGCTTAGCCTTAGTCCCAGTTCGAGCGAGGTCGAACTGTCAAATTTTATTGGCGAAGGCGCATAGCTTTAGTCCCTGTTCGAGCGAGGTCAAACTGTCAAATTTTGAAAGCGAAGGTGCTTAGCCTGAGTCCTAGTTCGAGTGAGGTCGAACTGTTAAATTTCCATGGTGAAGGCACTTAGCATGAGTCCCAGTTCGAGCGAGGTCGAACTACCAAATTTTAATGGCGAAGACGCTTAGCCTGAGTCCCGTTTCGAGCGAGGTCGAACTGTCAAATTTTGATTGCGAAGGCACTTAACCTTAGTCCCAAATCGAGCGAGGTCGAACTGTTAAATTTTTATGGCTAAGGCACTTATCCTGAGTCACAATTCGAGCGAAGTTGAACTGTCAAATTTTTATAACGAAGACGTTTAGCCTGAGTCCGAGTTCGAGTGAGGACGAACTGTCAAATTTTGTTGGCGAAGGCGCTTAGCTTGAGTACCAGTTTGAGCGAGGTCGAACTATCAAATTTTGACAGCGAAGGCACTTAGTCTATGTCCTAGTTCGAGCGAGGTCGAGCTGTCAAATTTTGACGGCGAAGGCGCTTAGCCTGAGTCCCAGTTCGATCGAGGTCGAACTGTCAAATTTTGATGGCGAAGGCGTTTAGCCAGAGTCACAGCTCGATCGAGCTCGCAATGTCAAATTTTGATGGCGAAGACGCTTAGCCCGAGTGCCAGTTTAGCGAGGTCGAACAGTCAAATTTCGATGGTGATGGCACTTAGCTTGAGTCCCAGTTCGATCAAGGTCGAACTATAAAATTTTGATGGTGAAGGCATTTCGCCTGAGTCCCAGTTCGAGATGGGTTGAACTGTTAAATTTTGGTGGCGAAGGCACTTTGCCTGAGTCCTAGTTCGATCGAGGTCGAACTGTCAAATTGTGATGGTGAAGGCGGAGCCTGAGTCCCAGTTCGAGCGAGGTCAAATTGTAAAATTTAGATGGCGAAAGCGCTTAGCATGGGTCCCAGTTTGAGCGAGGTTGAACTGTCAAATTTTGATAGCGAAGGCGCTTAGCCAGAGTCCCAATTCGAGCTAGGTCGAACTGTCAAATATTGATGGCGAAGGCGCTTAGCCTGAGTCCAAGTTTGAGCGAGGTCGAACTGTCAAATTTTGATAGCGAAGGCGCTTATCCTGAGTCCCATTTCGAGCGAGGTCAAACTGTCAAATTTTTATGGCCTGAGTCCAAGTTTGAGCGAGGCCGAACTGTCAAATTTTGATGGCGAAGGCACTTAGATTGAGTACTAGTTTAAGCGAGGTCGAACTGTCAAATTTTGATAGAGAAGCTGCTGAGCCTAAGTCCTAGTTTGAGCGAGGTCGAACTGTCAAATTTTGATAGAGAAGCTGCTGAGCCTAAGTCCTAGTTCGAGCGAGGTCGAACTGTCATATTTTGACGGCAAAGGCGCTTAGCCTGAGTCCCAGTTCGATCGAGGTCGAACTGTCAAATTTTAGTGGCGAAAACACTTAGCCTAAATTTTGACAGTGAAGATGCTTAGCCTGAGTCCAGTTCGAGCAAGGTTGAATTATCAAATTTTGATGGCGAAGGCGTTTAGCCAGAGTCACAGTTCGATCGAGCTCGCACTGTCAAATTTTGATCGCAAAGACACTTAGCCTGAGTGCTAGTTTAGCGAGGCCGAACTGACAGATTTCGATAGCAAAGTCTCTTAGCCTGAGTCCCAGTTCAATCGAGGTCAAACAGTCAAATTTCGATGGTGATGGCACTTAGCCTGAGTCCCAGTTTGAGAGAGGTCGAACCGTCAAATTACGATGGCCAAGGCACTTAGCTTGAGTCCCAGTTCGATCAAGGTCAAACTGTAAAATTTTGATGGCGAAGGCACTTAACTTATGTCCCAATTCAAGCGATGTAGAACTGTCAAATTTTGATGGAGAAGGCACTTAGCCTGAGTCCCAGTTCGAGCGGGGTTGAACTGTTAAATTTTGGTGGCGAAGGCACTTAGCCTGAGACCCAGTTTGATCGAGGTCGAACTGTCAAATTGTGATGGCGAAGGCAGAGCCTGAGTCACAGTTCGAGCGAGGTCGAATTGTCAAATTTTAATGGCGAAGGCGCTTAACTTGGGTCCCAGTTCGAGCGAGGTTGAACTGTCAAATTTTGATTGTGAAGACGCCTAGCCTGAGTCCCAGTTCAAGTGAGGTCGAACAGTTAAATTTTGATGGCGAAGGCATTTAGCCTGAGTCCTAATTCGAGCGAGGTTGAACTGTCAAATTTTAATGGCGAAGGCGCTTAGCCTGAGTCCCAGTTCGAGTGAGTTTAAACTGTCAAGTTCTGATGGCGAAGGCGCTTAGCTTGATTCCCATTGCGATTGTGGTTGAACTGTCAAATTTTGATGGCAAAGGCAATTAGCATGAGTCCCAGTTCAAGCGAGGTCGAATTGTTAAATTTTGATGGCGAAGGCAGAGCCTGAGTCCCAGTTCGAGTGAGGTCGAATAGTCAAATTTTGATGGCGAATGCGGTTAGCCAGAGTCCCAGTTGGAGCGATGTCGAACTGTCAAATTTTGATAGCGAAAGCGCTTAGCCTAAGTCCAGTTCGATAGAGGTTGAACTGTCAAATTTCGATAGCGAAGGCACTTAGCCTGAGTCCTAGTTCGAGCGAGGTCGAACTGTCAAATTTTGATGGCGAAGGCGCTTAGCCAGAGTCCTAGTTCGAGCGATGTCAAACTGTAAAATATTAATGGCAAAGGCACTTAGCCTAAGTCCCAGTTCGAGCAAGGTCAAACTTTCAAATTTTGATAGCGAAGGCACTTAGCCTGAGTCCCATTCGAGCGAGGTCGAACTGTCAAATTTTGATGGCAAAGGCACTTAGCCTGAGTCCTAGTTCGAGCGATGTCAAACTGTAAAATATTAATGGCAAA
This sequence comes from Nicotiana glauca, assembly GCA_026770625.1. NCBI lineage: Eukaryota > Viridiplantae > Streptophyta > Magnoliopsida > Solanales > Solanaceae > Nicotiana > Nicotiana glauca. The sequence goes on along the minus strand of MU696877.1, from coordinate 27,749 downwards.
GGCAGTTAGCCTAAGTGCCAGTTCGAGCAAGGTCAAACTTTCAAATTTTGATAGCGAAGGCACTTAGCCTGAGTCCCATTCGAGCGAGGTCGAACTCTCAAATTTTGACAGCGAAGGCGCTTATCCTGAGTCCCTGTTCGATTAAGGTCGACCTGTCAAATTTTGATAGCGAAGACGCTTAAATTGAATCCCAGTTCGAGCGAGGTCGAACTGTCAAATTTTGATGGCGAAGACGCTTAGCGTGAGTCCCAGTTCGAGTGAGGTCGACTGTCAAATTTTTTCGGCGAAGGCGCTTAGCCCGAGTCCCAGTCCGATCGAGCTCGAATTGTCAAATTTTGATGGTGAAGACGCTCAGCCGGAGTCCTAGTTCAACGAGGTCGAACTATAAAATTTCGATGACTAAGGCACTTTTCTTAAGTCCCAGTACGAGCGAGGTCGAACTATCAATTTTTGATAGCGAAGGCACTTAGCCTGAGTCCCAGTTCAAGCGAGGTTATACTGTTAAAGTTTGATGGCAAAGACACTTAGCCTGAGTCCCAGTTTGAGAAATTTTGAACAATCAAATTTTAATGGCGAAGGCGCTTAGCCTGAGTCCCAGCTCGAGCAAGGTTGAACTGTCAAATTTTGACGGTGAAGGTGCTTAGCCTGAGTCCTAGTTCGAGCAAGGTCAAATATTCAAATTTTGATGGCGAAGGCTATTAGCCGGAGTCCCAGTTCGAGCAAGGTTGAACTTTCAAATTTTAATGGCAAAGGCGCTTAGCTTTAGTCCCTGTTCGAGCGAGGTCACACTGTCAAATTTTGAAGGCCAAGGCGCATAGCCTGAGTCCCAGTTCGAGCGAGGTCGAACTGTTAAATTTCGATGGTGAAGAAACTTAGCCTGAGTCCCAGTTCGAGCGAGGTCGAACTGTCAAATTTTAATGGCAAAGACGCTTATCCTGAGTCCCGATTCGAGCGAGGTCAAACTATTAAATTTTGATAGCAAAGGCGCTTAGCCTTAGTACCAGTTCGAGCGAGGTTGAACTGTCAAATTTTAATGGCGAAGGCGCTTAGCTTTAGTCCCTGTTCGAGCGAGGTCAAACTGTCAAATTTTGAAGGCGAAGGTGCTTAGCCTGAGTCCTAGTTCGAGCGAGGTCGAACTGTTAAATTTCGATGGAGAAGGAACTTAGCATGAGTCCCAATTCGAGAGAGGTCGAACTGTCAAATTTTGATAGCGAAGACGCTTAAACTGAGTCCCAGTTCGAGCGAAGTCGAACTGTCAAATTTTGACGGCGAAGACGCTTAGCGTGTGTCCCAGTTCGAGTGAGGTCGAACTGTCAAATTTTGATGGCGAAGGTGCTTAGCCCGAGTCCCAGTTCGATCGAGCTCAAATCGTCAAATTTTGATGGTGAAGACGCTCAGCTTGAGTCCCAGTTCAGCGAGGTAGAACTATAAAATTTCGATAACGAAGGCACTTAGCTCGAGTCCTAGTACAAGCGAGGTCGAACTGTCAATTTTTGGTAGTGAAGGCACTTAGCCTGAGTCCTAGTTCGATCAAGGTCGAACTATCAAATTTTCATGGCGAGGTCACATAACCTAAGTCCCAGTTCGAGCAAGGTCGATCAGTCAAGTTTTGATGGCGAAGGCGCTTAGCCTGAGTCCCAGGTCGAGCGAGGTCGAACTGTCAAATTTTGATGGCAAAGGCACTTAGCCTGAGTCCCAGTACGAGCGAGGTCGAACTGACAAATTTCGACGGCGAAGTCCCTTAGCTTGAGTCCCAATTCGATCGAGGTCGAACAATCAAATTTCGATGGTGATGGCACTTAGCTTGAGTTCCAGTTCGATCAAGGTCGAACTATAAAATTTTAATGGCGAAGGCACTTCGCCTGAGTCCCAATTCGATCAAGGTCGAACTGTCAAATTGTGATGGCGAAGGCAGCGCCTGAGTCCCAGTTCGAGCGAGGTCCAATTGTAAAATTTAGATGGAGAAGGAGCTTAGCCTGGGTCCCAGTTCGAGCGAGGTCGAACTATCAAATTTTGATAGCGAAGGCGCTTAGCCAGAGTCCCAGTTCGAGCAAGGTCGAACTGTCAAATATTGATGGCGAAGGCGCTTAGCCTGAGTCCAAGTTTGAGCGAGCTCGAACTGTCAAATTTTGATAGCGAAGGCGCTTATCCTGAGTCCCATTTCGAGCGAGTTCGAACTGTCAAATTTTTATAGCGAAGGCGCTTAGCCTGAGTCCAAGTTTGAGTGAGGTCGAACTGTCAAATTTTGATAGCGAAGGCACTTAGCTTAAGTACTAGTTTGAGCGAGGTCGAACTGTCAAATTTTGACAGTGAAGGCGCTTAGCCAAAGTCCTAGTTCGTGCGAGGTCGAACTGTCAAATTTTGACGGCAAAGGTGCTTAGTCGGAGTCCCAGTTCGATCAAGGTCGAACTGTCAAATTTTGATGGCGAAAACGCTTAGCCTAAATTTTGACGGTGAAGATGCTTAGCCTGAGTCCAGTTCGAGCGAGGTTGAATTGTCAAATTTTGATGGCGAAGGCGTTTAGCCAGAGTCACAGCTCGATCGAGCTCGCAATGTCAAATTTTGATCGCGAAGACGCTTAGCCCGAGTGCCAGTTTAGCGAGGTCGAACTGACAAATTTTGATAGCGAAGTCCCTTAGCCTGAGTCCTAGTTCGATCGAGGTCGAACAGTCAAATTTCGATGGTGATGGCACTTAGCATGAGTCCCAATTCGAGAGAGGTCAAACCGTCAAATTACGATGGCCAAGGCACTTAGCTTGAGTCCTTGTTCGATCGAGGTCAAACTGTAAAATATTGATGGCGAAGGCACTTAACCTATGTCCCAATTCAAGCGATGTAGAACTGTCAAATTTTGATGGAGAAGGCACTTAGCCTGAGTCATAGTTCGAGCGGGGTTGAACTGTTAATTTTTGGTTGCGAAGGCACTTAGCCTGAGTCCCAGTTCGATCGAGGTCGAACTATCAAATTGTGATGGCGAAGGCAGAGCCTGAGTCCCTGTTCGAGCATGGTCAAATTGTCAAATTTTGATGGCGAAGGCGCTTAATCTGGGTCCCAATTCGAGCGAGGTCGAACTGTCAAATTTTGATAGCAAAGGCACTTAGCTAGAGTCCTAGTTCGAGCAAGGTCGAACTGTCAAATATTTATGGCGAAGGCACTTAGCTTGAGTCCCAATTTGAGCGAGATCTTACTGTCATATTTTGATAGCGAAGGCGCTTAGCCGTATCCCATTTCGATCGAGGTAGAACTGTCAAATTTTGATTGTGAAGGCGCTTAGCCTAAGTACAAGTTCAAGTGAGGTCGAACAGTTAAATTTTGGTGGCAAAGGCATTTAGCCTGAGTCCTAATTCGAGCGAGGTTGAACTATCAAATTTTGATGGCGAAGGCGCTTAGCCTGAGTCCCAGTTCGAGTGAGGTTAAACTGTCAAATTTTGATGGCGAAGGCGCTTAGCTTGATTCCCATTGCGATCGAGGTTGAACTGTCAAATTTTGATGGCAAAGGCAATTAGCATGAGTCCCAGTTCTAGCGAGGTCGAATTGTAAAATTTTGATGGCGAAGGCAGAGCCTGAGTCCCAGTTCGAGTGAGGTCGAATAGTCAAATTTTTATGGCGAATGGGGTTAGCCAGAGTCCCTGTTTGAGCGATGTCAAATTTTGATAGCGAAAGAGCTTAGCCTAAGTCCTGTTTGATAGAGGTCGAACTGTCAAATTTCGATAGCGAAGGCACTTAGCCCGAGTCCTAGTTCGAGCGAGGTCGAACTGTCAAATTTTGTTGGCGAAGGCGCTTAGCCAGAGTCTTAGTTCGAGCGATGTCGAACTACAAAATATTAATGGCGAAGGCACTTAGCCTAAGTCCCAGTTCGAGCAAGGTCAAACTTTCAAATTTTGATAGCGAAGGCGCTTAGCCTGAGTCCCATTCGAGTAAGGTCGAACTCTCAAATTTTGACGGCGAAGATGCTTAAATTGAGTCCCAGTTCGAGCGAGGTCGAACTGTCAAATTTTGATGGCGAAGACGCTCAGCCTGAGTCCCAGTTCAGCAAGGTTAAACTATCAAATTTCGATGACGAAAGCACTTTGCTTGAGTCCCAGTACGAGCGAGGTCGAACTGTCAATTTTTGGTAGCGAAGGCACTTAGCCTGAGTCCCAGTTCAAGTGAGGTTATACTGTCAAATTTTGATGGCGAAGACACTTAGCCTGAGTCCCAGTTTGAGCAATTTTGAACTATCAAATTTTAATGGCGAAGGCGCTTAGCCCGAGTCCCAGCTCGAGCAAGGTTGAACTGTCAAATTTTGACGGCGAAGGTGCTTAGCCTGAGTCCTAGTTCGAGCGAGGTCACACATTCAAATTTTGATGGCGAAGGCTACTAGCCTGAGTCCCAGTTCGAGCGAGGTCGAACTGTCAATTTTAATGGCGAAGGCACTTAGCTTTAGTCCCTGTTCGAGCGAGGACAAACTGTCAACTTTTGAAGGCCAAGGCGCATAGCCTAAGTCCCAGTTCGAGCGAGGTCGAACTGTTAAATTTCGATGGCGAATGCACTTAGCCTGAGTCCCAGTTCGAGCGAGGTCGAACTATCAAATTTTAATGGCAAAGACGCTTAGCCTGAGTCCTGATTCGAGCGAGGTCGAACTATCAAATTTTGATAGCGAAGGCGCTTAGCCTTAGTCCCAGTTCGAGCGAGGTTGAACTGTCAAATTTTAATGGCGAAGGCGCTTAGCTTTAGTCCCTGTTCGAGCGAGGTCAAACTGTCAAATTTTAAAGGCGAAGGTGCTTAGCCTGAGTCCTAGTTCGAGCAAGGTCGAACTGTTAAATTTCGATGGCGAAGGCACTTAGCATGAGTCCCAATTCAAGAGAGGTCGAACTGTCAAATTTTGATAGCGAAGACGCTTAAACTGCATCCCAGTTAGAGTGAGGTCGAACTGTCAAATTTTGATGGCGAAGACGCTTAGCGCGAGTCCCAGTTCGAGTGAGGTCGAACTGTCAAATTTTGACGTTGAAGGCCCTTAGCCCGAGTCCCAGTTCGATCGAGCTCGAATTGTCAAATTTTGATCGTGAAGACGCTCATCCTGAGTCCCAGTTCAGCGAGGTCGAACTATCAAATTTCGATGACGAAGGAACTTAGATTGAGTCCCAGTATGAGCGAGGTCGAACTGTCAATTTTTGATAGCGAAGGTACTTAGCCAGAGTCCTAGTTTGATCAAGGTCAAACTATCAAATTTTGATGGCGAGGTCACTTAGCCTGAGTCCCAGTTCGAGCAAGGTCAAACAGTCAAGTTTTGATGGCGAAGGCGCTTAGCCTGAGTCCCAGTTCGAGCGAGGTCGAACTATTAAATTTCGATGGAGAATGCACTTAGCCTGAGTCCCAGTTCGAGCGAGGTCGAACTATCAAATTTTAATGGCAAAGACGCTTAGCCTGAATCCTGATTCGAGCGAGGTTGAACTGTCAAATTTAAATGGCGAAGGCGCTTAGCTTTAGTCCCTGTTCGAGAGAGGTCAAACAGTCAATTTTTGAAGGCGAAGGTGCTTAGCCTGAGTCCTAGTTCAAGCGAGGTCGAACTGTTAAATTTCGATGGCGAAGGCACTTAGCATGAGTCCCAATTCGAGAGAGGTCGAACTGTCAAATTTTGATAGCGAAGACGCTTAAACTGCGTCCCAGTTCGAGTGAGGTCGAACTGTCAAATTTTGACGGCGAAGACGCTTAGCGCGAGTCCCAGTTCGAGTGAGGTCGAACTATCAAATTTTGACGGTGAAGGCCCTTAGCCCGAGTCCCAGTTCGATCGAGCTCGAATTGTCAAATTTTGATCGTGAAGACGCTCAGCCTGAGTCCCGTTCAGCGTGGTCGAACTATCAAATTTCGATGACGAAGTCACTTAGCTTGAGTCCCAGTACGAGCGAGGTCGAACTATCAATTTTTGATAGCGAAGGCACTTAGCCTGAGTCCTAGTTCGATCAAGGTCGAACTATCAAATTTTGATGGCGAGGTCACTTAGCCTGAGTCCCAGTTCGAGCAAGGTTGAACAGTCAAGTTTTGATGGCGAAGGCGCTTAGCCTGAGTCCCAGGTCGAGCGAGGTCGAACTGTCAAATTTTGATGGCGAAGGCGCTTAGCCTGAGTCCCAATTCGAGCGAGGTCAAACTGAAAAATTTTGATGGCGAAGTCCCTTAGCCTGAGTCCCAGTTCGATCGAGGTCGAACAGTCAAATTTCAATGGTGATGGCACTTAGCTTGAGTTCCAGTTCGATCAAGGTCGAACTATAAAATTTTGATGGCGAAGGCACTTCGCGTGAGTCCCAGTTCGAGTACGGTTGAACTGTTAAATTTTGGAGGCGAAGGCACTTAGCCTAAGTCCCAATTCGATCAAGGTCGAACTATCAAATTGTGATGGCGAAGGCGGAGCCTGAGTCCCAGTTCGAGCGAGGTCGAACTGTCAAATTTTGATGGCGAAGGCGTTTAGCCAGGGTCACAGTTCAATCGAGCTCGCACTGTCAAATTTTGATGGCGAAGGCGTTTAGCCAGGGTCACAGTTCAATCGAGCTCGCACTGTCAAATTTTGATGGCGAAGGCGTTTAGCCAGGGTCACAGTTCAATCGAGCTCGCACTGTCAAATTTTGATGGCGAAGGCGTTTAGCCAGGGTCACAGTTCAATCGAGCTCGCACTGTCAAATTTTGATGGCGAAGGCGTTTAGCCAGGGTCACAGTTCAATCGAGCTCGCACTGTCAAATTTTGATGGCGAAGGCGTTTAGCCAGGGTCACAGTTCAATCGAGCTCGCACTGTCAAATTTTGATGGCGAAGGCGTTTAGCCAGGGTCACAGTTCAATCGAGCTCGCACTGTCAAATTTTGATGGCGAAGGCGTTTAGCCAGGGTCACAGTTCAATCGAGCTCGCACTGTCAAATTTTGATGGCGAAGGCGTTTAGCCAGGGTCACAGTTCAATCGAGCTCGCACTGTCAAATTTTGATGGCGAAGGCGTTTAGCCAGGGTCACAGTTCAATCGAGCTCGCACTGTCAAATTTTGATGGCGAAGGCGTTTAGCCAGGGTCACAGTTCAATCGAGCTCGCACTGTCAAATTTTGATGGCGAAGGCGTTTAGCCAGGGTCACAGTTCAATCGAGCTCGCACTGTCAAATTTTGATGGCGAAGGCGTTTAGCCAGGGTCACAGTTCAATCGAGCTCGCACTGTCAAATTTTGATGGCGAAGGCGTTTAGCCAGGGTCACAGTTCAATCGAGCTCGCACTGTCAAATTTTGATGGCGAAGGCGTTTAGCCAGGGTCACAGTTCAATCGAGCTCGCACTGTCAAATTTTGATGGCGAAGGCGTTTAGCCAGGGTCACAGTTCAATCGAGCTCGCACTGTCAAATTTTGATGGCGAAGGCGTTTAGCCAGGGTCACAGTTCAATCGAGCTCGCACTGTCAAATTTTGATGGCGAAGGCGTTTAGCCAGGGTCACAGTTCAATCGAGCTCGCACTGTCAAATTTTGATGGCGAAGGCGTTTAGCCAGGGTCACAGTTCAATCGAGCTCGCACTGTCAAATTTTGATGGCGAAGGCGTTTAGCCAGGGTCACAGTTCAATCGAGCTCGCACTGTCAAATTTTGATGGCGAAGGCGTTTAGCCAGGGTCACAGTTCAATCGAGCTCGCACTGTCAAATTTTGATGGCGAAGGCGTTTAGCCAGGGTCACAGTTCAATCGAGCTCGCACTGTCAAATTTTGATGGCGAAGGCGTTTAGCCAGGGTCACAGTTCAATCGAGCTCGCACTGTCAAATTTTGATGGCGAAGGCGTTTAGCCAGGGTCACAGTTCAATCGAGCTCGCACTGTCAAATTTTGATGGCGAAGGCGTTTAGCCAGGGTCACAGTTCAATCGAGCTCGCACTGTCAAATTTTGATGGCGAAGGCGTTTAGCCAGGGTCACAGTTCAATCGAGCTCGCACTGTCAAATTTTGATGGCGAAGGCGTTTAGCCAGGGTCACAGTTCAATCGAGCTCGCACTGTCAAATTTTGATGGCGAAGGCGTTTAGCCAGGGTCACAGTTCAATCGAGCTCGCACTGTCAAATTTTGATGGCGAAGGCGTTTAGCCAGGGTCACAGTTCAATCGAGCTCGCACTGTCAAATTTTGATGGCGAAGGCGTTTAGCCAGGGTCACAGTTCAATCGAGCTCGCACTGTCAAATTTTGATGGCGAAGGCGTTTAGCCAGGGTCACAGTTCAATCGAGCTCGCACTGTCAAATTTTGATGGCGAAGGCGTTTAGCCAGGGTCACAGTTCAATCGAGCTCGCACTGTCAAATTTTGATGGCGAAGGCGTTTAGCCAGGGTCACAGTTCAATCGAGCTCGCACTGTCAAATTTTGATGGCGAAGGCGTTTAGCCAGGGTCACAGTTCAATCGAGCTCGCACTGTCAAATTTTGATGGCGAAGGCGTTTAGCCAGGGTCACAGTTCAATCGAGCTCGCACTGTCAAATTTTGATGGCGAAGGCGTTTAGCCAGGGTCACAGTTCAATCGAGCTCGCACTGTCAAATTTTGATGGCGAAGGCGTTTAGCCAGGGTCACAGTTCAATCGAGCTCGCACTGTCAAATTTTGATGGCGAAGGCGTTTAGCCAGGGTCACAGTTCAATCGAGCTCGCACTGTCAAATTTTGATGGCGAAGGCGTTTAGCCAGGGTCACAGTTCAATCGAGCTCGCACTGTCAAATTTTGATGGCGAAGGCGTTTAGCCAGGGTCACAGTTCAATCGAGCTCGCACTGTCAAATTTTGATGGCGAAGGCGTTTAGCCAGGGTCACAGTTCAATCGAGCTCGCACTGTCAAATTTTGATAGCGAAGTCCCTTAGCCTGAGTCCCAGTTCGATCGAGGTCGAACAGTCAAATTTCGATGGTGATGGAACTTAGCCTGAGTTCCAAATTGAGAGAGGTCGAACTGTCAAATTACGATGGCCAAGGCACTTAGCTTGAGTCCTAGTTCGATCGAGGTCAAACTGTAACATTTTGATGGCGAAGGCACTTAACCTATGTCCCAATTCAAGCGATGTAGAACTGTCAAATTTTGATGGAGAAGGCACTTAGCCTGAGTCCCAGTTCGAGCGGGTTGAACTGTTAAATTTTGGTGGCGAAGGCACTTAGCCTGAGTCCTAGTTTGATCGAGGTCGAACTGTCAAATTACGATGGCGAAGGCAGAGCCTGAGTCCTAATTCGAGCGTGGTCGAATTGTCAAATTTTGATGGCGAAGGCGCTTAATCTGGGTCCCAGTTTGAGCGAAGTCGAACTGCCAAATTTTGATAGCAAAAGCACTTAGCCAGAGTCCTAGTTCGAGCAAGGTCGAACTGTCAAATATTAATGGCGAAGGCACTTAGCTTGAGTCCTAATTTGAGCGAGATCTTACTGTCATATTTTGATAGCGAAGGGGCTTAGCCGTATCCAATTTCGAGCGAGGTACAACTGTCAAATTTTGATTGTGAAGGCGATTAGCCTAAGTACAAGTTCAAGTGAGGTCGAACAGTTAAATTTTGATGGCGAAGGCATTTAGCCTGAGTCCTAATTCAAGCGAGGTTGAGCTGTCAAATTTTGATGGTGAAGGCGCTTAGCCTAAGTCCCAGTTCGAGTGAGGTTAAACTGTCAAATTTTGATGGTGAAGGCGCTTAGCTTGATTCCCATTACGATCGAGGTTGAACTATCAAATTTTGATGGCAAAGGCAATTAGCTTGAGTCCCAGTTCTAGCGAGGTCGAATTGTTAAACTTTGATGGTGAAGGCAGAGCCTGAGCCCCAGTTCGAGTGAGGTCGAATAGTCAAATTTTATGGCGAATGCAGTTAGCCAGAGTCCCAGTTCGAGCGAATTCGAACTGTCAAATTTTGATAGCGAAAGTGCTTAGCCTAAGTCCAGTTCGAGAGAGGTCGAACTGTCAAATTTCGATAGCGAAGGCACTTAGCCTGAGTCCTAGTTCGAGTGAGGTCGAACTGTCAAATTTTGATGGCGAAGGCACTTAGCCTGAGTCCCAGTTCGAGCGCGGTCGAACTGACAAATTTCAATGGCGAAGTCCCTTAGTATGAGTCCCAGTTCGATCGAGGTCGAACAGTCAAATTTCGATGGTGATGGCACTTAGCTTGAATCCCAGTTCGATCATGGTCGAACTATAATATTTTGATGCCGAAGGCACTTCGCCTGAATCCCAGTTCGATCAAGGTCGAACTATCAAATTGTGATGGCGAAGGCGGAGCCTGAGTCCCAGTTCGAGCGAGGTCAAATTGTAAAATTTAGATGGAGAAGGCGCTTAGCCTGGTTGCCAGTTTGAGCGAGGTCGAACTGTCAAATTTTGATAGCGAAGGCGCTTAGCCAGAGTCCCAATTCGAGCAAGGTCGAACTGTCAAATATTGATGGTGAAGGCGCTTAGCTTGAGTCCAAGTTTGAGCGAGGTCGAACTGTCAAATTTTGATAGCGAAGGCGCTTATCCTGAGTCCCATTTCGAGCGAGGTCGAACTGTCAAATTTTTATAGCGAAGGGGCTTAGCCTGAGTCCAAGTTTGAGTGAGGTCGAACAGTCAAATTTTGATGGCGAAGGCACTTAGCTTGAGTACTAGTTTGAGCGAGGTCGAACTGTCAAATTTTGACAGCGAAGGCGCTTAGCCTAAGTCCTAGTTCGAGCGAGGTAGAACTGTCAAATTTTGACAACAAAGGCGCTTAGCCTGAGTCCCAGTTCGATCGAGGTCGAACTGTCAAATTTTGATGGCGAAGGCGGTTAGCTTGAATCCTAGTTCGAGCGAGGTCGAACGGTCAAATTTTGATGGCGAAGGCCCTTAGCCTTTGTCCCAGTTCGAGTGAGGTCAAACTGGCAAATTTTTATGGCAAAGGAGCTTAGCCTGATTCCTAGTTCGAGCGAGGTCGAACTGTCAAATTTTGAGGGCGAAGGCGCTTAGCCTGAGTCCTAGTTCGAGCATGGTTGAACTGTCATATTTTGACGGCGAAGGCGCTTAGCCTTAGTCCCATTTCGAGAGAGGTCAAACTGTCAAATTATGACGGCAAAGGCGTTTAGCCTAAGTCCCAGTTCAATCGAGGTTGAACTGTCAAATTTAATGGCTAAGCTGCTTACCCTGAGTCCCAGTTCGAGTGAACTCGAACTGTGAAATTTCGACGGCGAAGACGCTTAGCCTGAGTCCCGGTTCGAGCGAGGTCGAACTGTTAAATTTGTACGGCGAAGGCACTTAGCTTGAGTACCAGTTCGATCGTGGTTGAACTGTCAAATTTTGATGGCGAAGACATTTAGCATGAGTCCAAGTTCAGCGAGGTCGAACTGTCAAATTTCGATGGCGAAGGCACTTAGCTTGAGTCCCAGTTCGATCGAGGTCGAACTGTAAAATTTTGATCACGAAGGCACTTAGCTAGAGTCCCAATTTGAGCAAGGTCGAACTGTCAAATTTTGATGGCGAAGGAGCTTAGCCTGAGCCTTAGTTAAAGCGATGTTGAACTGTCAAATTTTGATGGCGAAGACACTTAGCTTGAGTCCCAGTTCGAGAGAGGTCGAACTATCAAATTTCAATGGCGAAGGCGCTTAGCCTGACTCCCAGCTCGAGCAAGGTCGAACTGTTAAATTTTGATGGCGAAGGCGCTTAGCTTGAGTCCCAGTTCGATCGAGGTCAAATTTTAAAATTTTGACGGCGAATGCGCTTAGCTTGAGTCCCAGTTTGAGCGAGGTCGAACTGTCAAATTTTTATAGCGAAGGCGCTTAGCCTTAGTTTTATTTCGAGCGAAGTCGAACTGTCAAATTTTAATGGCAAAGGTGTTTAACTTTAGTCCCAGTTCGAGCGAGGTCAAACTGTCAAATTTTGAAGGCGAACGCGCTTAGCTTGAGTCCGAGTTCGTGTGAGGTCGAACAGTCATGTTTTGATAGCGAAGGCGCTTAGCCTGAGTCTTAGTAAAAGTGAGGTTGAACTATCAAATTTTGATGGCAACGACACTTAGCTTGAGTCCCAGTTCGAAAGAGGTCGAAATGTCAAATTTTAATAGCGAAGGCTCTTTGCCTGACTCCCAGCTCGAGCAAGGTCGAACTGTCAAATTTTGATGGCGAAGGAGCTTAGCTTGAGTCCCAGTTCGATCGAGGTCGAATTTTAAAATTTTAATGGCGAATGCGCTTAGCCTGAGTCCCAGTTCGAGCGAGGTCGAACTGTCAAATTTTCATAGCGAAGGCGCTTAGCCTTAGTCACAGTTCGAGTGAGGTCGAACTATCAAATTTTAGTGGCGAAGGCGCTTAGCTTTAGTCCCAGTTCGAGCAAGGTCAAACTGTCAAATTTTGAAGCCGAACGCGCTTAACCTGAGTCCCAGTTCGAGCGAGGTTGATGTTTGATGGCGAAGGCGCTTAGCTTGAGTCCTAGTTCGAGCGAGGTCGAACTATCAAATTTTGATATCGAAGGCGCTCAGTCCGACTCACAGTTCGAGTGAGGTCGAACCGTCAAATTTTGATGGCGAAGGCGCTTAGCCTGAATCCTAGTTTGAGCGAGGTCGAACTGTCAAATTTTGATGGTGAAGGCGCTTAGCCTGAGTCCTAGTTCGAGCGTGGTCGAACTGTCAAATTTTGACAGTGAAGGCCCTGAGACTTAGTCCTAGTTCGAGCGAGGTCAAACTCTCAAATTTTGATGGCGAAGGCGCTTAGCCTGAGTCCAAGTTCGAGCGAGGTCGAACTGTCAAATTTCGATGGCGAAGGCACTTAGCCTGAGTCCTAGTTCGAACGAGGTTGAACTGTCAAATTTTGACGGCGAAGGCGCTTAGCCTTAGTCCCAGTTCGAGCGAGGTCAAACTGTTAAATTTTGACGGTGAAGGCGCTTAGCCTGAGTCCTAGTTCGAGCATGGTCGAACTGTCAAATTTTGAGGGCGAAGGCGCTTAGCTTGAGTACCAGTTTGAGCGAGGTTGAACTGTCAAATTTTGACGGCGAAGGCGCTTAGCCTGAGTCCCAGTTCGAGCGGGGTTGAACTCTTAAATTTTGGTGGCGAAGGCACTTAGCCTGAGTCCTAGTTTGAGCGAGGTAGAACTGTCAAATTTGATTGCAAAGGCACTAGCCTGAGTCCCAGTTCGAGCGGGGTTGAACTCTTAAATTTTGGTGGCGAAGGCACTTAGCCTGAGTCCTAGTTTGAGCGAGGTAGAACTGTCAAATTTGATTGCAAAGGCACTAGCCTGAGTCCCAGTTCGAGCGGGGTTGAACTCTTAAATTTTGGTGGCGAAGGCACTTAGCCTGAGTCCTAGTTTGAGCGAGGTAGAACTGTCAAATTTGATTGCAAAGGCACTAGCCTGAGTCCCAGTTCGAGCGGGGTTGAACTCTTAAATTTTGGTGGCGAAGGCACTTAGCCTGAGTCCTAGTTTGAGCGAGGTAGAACTGTCAAATTTGATTGCAAAGGCACTAGCCTGAGTCCCAGTTCGAGCGGGGTTGAACTCTTAAATTTTGGTGGCGAAGGCACTTAGCCTGAGTCCTAGTTTGAGCGAGGTAGAACTGTCAAATTTGATTGCAAAGGCACTAGCCTGAGTCCCAGTTCGAGCGGGGTTGAACTCTTAAATTTTGGTGGCGAAGGCACTTAGCCTGAGTCCTAGTTTGAGCGAGGTAGAACTGTCAAATTTGATTGCAAAGGCACTAGCCTGAGTCCCAGTTCGAGCGGGGTTGAACTCTTAAATTTTGGTGGCGAAGGCACTTAGCCTGAGTCCTAGTTTGAGCGAGGTAGAACTGTCAAATTTGATTGCAAAGGCACTAGCCTGAGTCCCAGTTCGAGCGGGGTTGAACTCTTAAATTTTGGTGGCGAAGGCACTTAGCCTGAGTCCTAGTTTGAGCGAGGTAGAACTGTCAAATTTGATTGCAAAGGCACTAGCCTGAGTCCCAGTTCGAGCGGGGTTGAACTCTTAAATTTTGGTGGCGAAGGCACTTAGCCTGAGTCCTAGTTTGAGCGAGGTAGAACTGTCAAATTTGATTGCAAAGGCACTAGCCTGAGTCCCAGTTCGAGCGGGGTTGAACTCTTAAATTTTGGTGGCGAAGGCACTTAGCCTGAGTCCTAGTTTGAGCGAGGTAGAACTGTCAAATTTGATTGCAAAGGCACTAGCCTGAGTCCCAGTTCGAGCGGGGTTGAACTCTTAAATTTTGGTGGCGAAGGCACTTAGCCTGAGTCCTAGTTTGAGCGAGGTAGAACTGTCAAATTTGATTGCAAAGGCACTAGCCTGAGTCCCAGTTCGAGCGGGGTTGAACTCTTAAATTTTGGTGGCGAAGGCACTTAGCCTGAGTCCTAGTTTGAGCGAGGTAGAACTGTCAAATTTGATTGCAAAGGCACTAGCCTGAGTCCCAGTTCGAGCGGGGTTGAACTCTTAAATTTTGGTGGCGAAGGCACTTAGCCTGAGTCCTAGTTTGAGCGAGGTAGAACTGTCAAATTTGATTGCAAAGGCACTAGCCTGAGTCCCAGTTCGAGCGGGGTTGAACTCTTAAATTTTGGTGGCGAAGGCACTTAGCCTGAGTCCTAGTTTGAGCGAGGTAGAACTGTCAAATTTGATTGCAAAGGCACTAGCCTGAGTCCCAGTTCGAGCGGGGTTGAACTCTTAAATTTTGGTGGCGAAGGCACTTAGCCTGAGTCCTAGTTTGAGCGAGGTAGAACTGTCAAATTTGATTGCAAAGGCACTAGCCTGAGTCCCAGTTCGAGCGGGGTTGAACTCTTAAATTTTGGTGGCGAAGGCACTTAGCCTGAGTCCTAGTTTGAGCGAGGTAGAACTGTCAAATTTGATTGCAAAGGCACTAGCCTGAGTCCCAGTTCGAGCGGGGTTGAACTCTTAAATTTTGGTGGCGAAGGCACTTAGCCTGAGTCCTAGTTTGAGCGAGGTAGAACTGTCAAATTTGATTGCAAAGGCACTAGCCTGAGTCCCAGTTCGAGCGGGGTTGAACTCTTAAATTTTGGTGGCGAAGGCACTTAGCCTGAGTCCTAGTTTGAGCGAGGTAGAACTGTCAAATTTGATTGCAAAGGCACTAGCCTGAGTCCCAGTTCGAGCGGGGTTGAACTCTTAAATTTTGGTGGCGAAGGCACTTAGCCTGAGTCCTAGTTTGAGCGAGGTAGAACTGTCAAATTTGATTGCAAAGGCACTAGCCTGAGTCCCAGTTCGAGCGGGGTTGAACTCTTAAATTTTGGTGGCGAAGGCACTTAGCCTGAGTCCTAGTTTGAGCGAGGTAGAACTGTCAAATTTGATTGCAAAGGCACTAGCCTGAGTCCCAGTTCGAGCGGGGTTGAACTCTTAAATTTTGGTGGCGAAGGCACTTAGCCTGAGTCCTAGTTTGAGCGAGGTAGAACTGTCAAATTTGATTGCAAAGGCACTAGCCTGAGTCCCAGTTCGAGCGGGGTTGAACTCTTAAATTTTGGTGGCGAAGGCACTTAGCCTGAGTCCTAGTTTGAGCGAGGTAGAACTGTCAAATTTGATTGCAAAGGCACTAGCCTGAGTCCCAGTTCGAGCGGGGTTGAACTCTTAAATTTTGGTGGCGAAGGCACTTAGCCTGAGTCCTAGTTTGAGCGAGGTAGAACTGTCAAATTTGATTGCAAAGGCACTAGCCTGAGTCCCAGTTCGAGCGGGGTTGAACTCTTAAATTTTGGTGGCGAAGGCACTTAGCCTGAGTCCTAGTTTGAGCGAGGTAGAACTGTCAAATTTGATTGCAAAGGCACTAGCCTGAGTCCCAGTTCGAGCGGGGTTGAACTCTTAAATTTTGGTGGCGAAGGCACTTAGCCTGAGTCCTAGTTTGAGCGAGGTAGAACTGTCAAATTTGATTGCAAAGGCACTAGCCTGAGTCCCAGTTCGAGCGGGGTTGAACTCTTAAATTTTGGTGGCGAAGGCACTTAGCCTGAGTCCTAGTTTGAGCGAGGTAGAACTGTCAAATTTGATTGCAAAGGCACTAGCCTGAGTCCCAGTTCGAGCGGGGTTGAACTCTTAAATTTTGGTGGCGAAGGCACTTAGCCTGAGTCCTAGTTTGAGCGAGGTAGAACTGTCAAATTTGATTGCAAAGGCACTAGCCTGAGTCCCAGTTCGAGCGGGGTTGAACTCTTAAATTTTGGTGGCGAAGGCACTTAGCCTGAGTCCTAGTTTGAGCGAGGTAGAACTGTCAAATTTGATTGCAAAGGCACTAGCCTGAGTCCCAGTTCGAGCGGGGTTGAACTCTTAAATTTTGGTGGCGAAGGCACTTAGCCTGAGTCCTAGTTTGAGCGAGGTAGAACTGTCAAATTTGATTGCAAAGGCACTAGCCTGAGTCCCAGTTCGAGCGGGGTTGAACTCTTAAATTTTGGTGGCGAAGGCACTTAGCCTGAGTCCTAGTTTGAGCGAGGTAGAACTGTCAAATTTGATTGCAAAGGCACTAGCCTGAGTCCCAGTTCGAGCGGGGTTGAACTCTTAAATTTTGGTGGCGAAGGCACTTAGCCTGAGTCCTAGTTTGAGCGAGGTAGAACTGTCAAATTTGATTGCAAAGGCACTAGCCTGAGTCCCAGTTCGAGCGGGGTTGAACTCTTAAATTTTGGTGGCGAAGGCACTTAGCCTGAGTCCTAGTTTGAGCGAGGTAGAACTGTCAAATTTGATTGCAAAGGCACTAGCCTGAGTCCCAGTTCGAGCGGGGTTGAACTCTTAAATTTTGGTGGCGAAGGCACTTAGCCTGAGTCCTAGTTCGAGCGAGGTCGAACAGTCAAATTTCGATGGCAAAGGCACTTAGCCTGAGTCCCAGTTCGAGCGGGGTTGAACTCTTAAATTTTGGTGGCGAAGGCACTTAGCCTGAGTACTAGATCGATCGAGGTTAAACTATCAAATTTTGATGGCGGAGACATTTAGCATGCAGCGAGGTCGAACAGTCAAATTTCGATGGCAAAGGCACTTAGCCTGAGTCCCAGTTTGATCGAGGTCGTACTGTAAAATTTTGATGACGAAGGCACTTAGCTTGAATCCCAGTTTGAGTGAGGTCGAACTGTCAAGTTTTGATGGCGAAGGCGCTTAGCCTGAGTCTTATTTAAAGCGAGGTTGAACTGTCAAATTTTGATGGCGAAGACACTTAGCTTGTGTCCCTGTTCGAGAGAGGTCGAACTGTCAAATTTTAATGGCGAAGGCGCTTAGCCTGAAACTAAGCTTGAGCAAGGTCGAACTGTCAAATTTTGATGGTGAAGGCGCTTAGCTTGAGTCCCAGTTTGATCGAGGTTGAATTTTCAAATTTTGATGGCAAACTCGCTTAGCCTGAGTCCCAGTTCGAGCTAGGTCGAACTGTCAAATTTTGATAGCGAAGGCGCTTAGCCTTAGTCCCAGTTCGAGCGAGGTCGAACTGTCAAATTTTAATGGTGAATGCGCTTAGGTTTAGTCCCAGTTCGAGCGAGGTCAAACTGTCAAATTTTGAAGGCGAACGCGTTTAGCCCGAGTCCCAGTTCAAGAGAGGTCGAACAGTCAAGTTTTGATAACGAAGGCTCTTAGCCTGAGTCTTAGTTAAATCGAGGTTGAACAATCAAATTTTGATGGCGAAGACACTTAGCTTGCGTCCCAGTTCGAGAGAGGTCGAACTGTCAAATTTAATGTCGAAGGCGCATCTCTCGAACTGTTAAATTTTAATGTCGAAGGCGCATATCCAGAGTCCCAGCTCGAGCAAGGTCGAACTGTCAAATTTTTGACGGCGAAGGAGCTTATCTTGAGTCCCAGTTCGATCGAGGCCGAATTTTCAAATTTTGATGGTGAATTCTCTTAGCCAGAGTCCCAGTTCGAGCGAGGTCGATTTGTCAAATTTTGATAGCGAAGGCACTTACCCTTTGTCCCAGTTTGAGCGAGGTCGAACTGTCAAATTTTAACGGCGAAGGCGCTTAGCTTTAGTCCCACTTCGAGCAAGGTCAAACTGTCAAATTTGGAAGGCGAACGCGCTTAGCCTGAGTCCCAGTTCGTGCGAGGTCGAACAGTCAAGTTTGATGACGAAGGCGCTTAGCCAGAGTCCTAGTTCGAGCGAGGTCAAACTGTCAAATTTTGATAGCGAAGGCACTTAGTCTGAGTCACAGTTCGAGCGAGGTCGAACTGTCAAATTTTGTTGGTGAAGGCCCTTAGCCTGAGTCCTAGTTTGAGCGAGGTAGAACTGTCAAATTTTGATAGCGAAGGCGCTTAGCCTGAGTCCTAGTTCGAGCGAGTTCGAACTGTTAAATTTTGGCAGAAAAGTCCCTTAAACTTAGTCCCAGTTCGAGCGAGGTCAAACTGTCAAATTTTGATGGCGAAGGCACTTAGCCTGAGTCCTAGTTCGAGCGTGGTCGAACTGTCAAATTTTGAGGGCGAAGGCGCTTAGCTTGAGTACCAGTTTGAGCGAGGTTGAACTGTCAAATTTGATTGCAAAGGCACTTAGCCTGAGTCCCAGTTTGATTGAGGTCGAACTGTCAAGTTTTGACGGCAAAGAGACTTAGCCTGAGTCCTAGTTCGATCGAGGTCGAACTATCAAATTGTGATGATGAGGGCAGAGCCTGAGTCCCAGTTTGATTGAGGTCGAACTGTCAAGTTTTGACGGCAAAGAGACTTAGCCTGAGTCCTAGTTCGATCGAGGTCGAACTATCAAATTGTGATGATGAGGGCAGAGCCTGAGTCCCAGTTTGATTGAGGTCGAACTGTCAAGTTTTGACGGCAAAGAGACTTAGCCTGAGTCCTAGTTCGATCGAGGTCGAACTATCAAATTGTGATGATGAGGGCAGAGCCTGAGTCCCAGTTTGATTGAGGTCGAACTGTCAAGTTTTGACGGCAAAGAGACTTAGCCTGAGTCCTAGTTCGATCGAGGTCGAACTATCAAATTGTGATGATGAGGGCAGAGCCTGAGTCCCAGTTTGATTGAGGTCGAACTGTCAAGTTTTGACGGCAAAGAGACTTAGCCTGAGTCCTAGTTCGATCGAGGTCGAACTATCAAATTGTGATGATGAGGGCAGAGCCTGAGTCCCAGTTTGATTGAGGTCGAACTGTCAAGTTTTGACGGCAAAGAGACTTAGCCTGAGTCCTAGTTCGATCGAGGTCGAACTATCAAATTGTGATGATGAGGGCAGAGCCTGAGTCCCAGTTTGATTGAGGTCGAACTGTCAAGTTTTGACGGCAAAGAGACTTAGCCTGAGTCCTAGTTCGATCGAGGTCGAACTATCAAATTGTGATGATGAGGGCAGAGCCTGAGTCCCAGTTTGATTGAGGTCGAACTGTCAAGTTTTGACGGCAAAGAGACTTAGCCTGAGTCCTAGTTCGATCGAGGTCGAACTATCAAATTGTGATGATGAGGGCAGAGCCTGAGTCCCAGTTTGATTGAGGTCGAACTGTCAAGTTTTGACGGCAAAGAGACTTAGCCTGAGTCCTAGTTCGATCGAGGTCGAACTATCAAATTGTGATGATGAGGGCAGAGCCTGAGTCCCAGTTTGATTGAGGTCGAACTGTCAAGTTTTGACGGCAAAGAGACTTAGCCTGAGTCCTAGTTCGATCGAGGTCGAACTATCAAATTGTGATGATGAGGGCAGAGCCTGAGTCCCAGTTTGATTGAGGTCGAACTGTCAAGTTTTGACGGCAAAGAGACTTAGCCTGAGTCCTAGTTCGATCGAGGTCGAACTATCAAATTGTGATGATGAGGGCAGAGCCTGAGTCCCAGTTTGATTGAGGTCGAACTGTCAAGTTTTGACGGCAAAGAGACTTAGCCTGAGTCCTAGTTCGATCGAGGTCGAACTATCAAATTGTGATGATGAGGGCAGAGCCTGAGTCCCAGTTTGATTGAGGTCGAACTGTCAAGTTTTGACGGCAAAGAGACTTAGCCTGAGTCCTAGTTCGATCGAGGTCGAACTATCAAATTGTGATGATGAGGGCAGAGCCTGAGTCCCAGTTTGATTGAGGTCGAACTGTCAAATTTTGATAGAGAAGGCGCTTAGCCAGAGTCCCAGTTCGAGCGAGGTCGAACTGTAAAATTGTGACGGTAAAGGCACTTAGCCTGAGTCCCAGTTCGAGCGGGGTTGAACTCTTAAATTTTGGTGGCGAAGGCACTTAGCCCGAGTCCCAGTTCGATCGAGGTCGAACTATCAAATTGTGATGATGAAGGCAGAGCCTGAGTCCCAGTTCGAGCGAGGTTGAATTGTCAAATTTTGATGGCGAAGGCGCTTAGCCTGGGTCCCACTTTGAGCGGGGTCGAACTGTCAAATTTTGATAGTGAAGGCGCTTAGCCAAATTCCCAGTTCGAGCAAGGTCGAACTGTCAAATATTGATGGCGAAGGCACTTAGCCTGAGTCCCAGTTTGAGCGAGGTCGAACTGTCAAATTTTGATAGCGAAGGCGCTTAGCCTGAGTCCTAGTTCAAGCGAGGTCGAACTGTCAAATTTTGATAGCGAAGGCACTTAGTCTGAGTCACAGTTCGAGCGAGGGCGAACTGTCAAATTTTGTTGGTGAAGGCCCTTAGCCTGAGTCCTAGTTCGAGCGAGGTCGAACTGTCAAATTTTGATAGCGAAGGCGCTTAGCCTGTGTCCTAGTTCGAGCGAGTTCAAACTGTCAAATTTTGACAGCGAAGGCCCTTAGACTTAGTCCTAGTTCGAGCGAGGTCAAACTGTCAAATTTTGATGGCGAAGGCGCTTAGCCTGAGTCCTAGTTCGAGCGAGGTCGAACTGTCAAATTTTGAGGGCGAAGGTGCTTAGAATGAGTACCAGTTTGAGCGAGGTTGAACTGTCAAATTTTGACAGCGAAGCCGCTTAGCCTGAGTCATAGTTCGGGCAAGGTCGAACTGTCAAATTTTGATGGCAAAAGCACTTAGCCTAAGTCCCAGTTCGATCGAAGTCGAACTGCCAAATTTTGATGGCGAAGACGCTTAGCCTGAATTTTGACGGCGCAGGTGCATTGCCAGAGTCACAGTTCGATCGAGCTCGCACTGTCAAATTTTGATGGCAAAGACGCTTAGTCTGAGTGCTAGTTTAGCGAGGTTGAATTGACAAATTTTGATGGCGAAGTCCCTTAGCCTGAGTCCCAGTTCAATCGAGGTCGAACAGTCAAATTTCGATGGTGAAGGCACTTATCCTGAGTCCCAGTTCGAGCGAGGTCGAACTGTCAAATTATGTTGGACAAGGCACTTAGATTGAGTCCCAATTCGATCGAGGTCGAACTGTAAAATTTTGATGGCGAAGGCACTTAGCTTGTGTCCTAGTTCGAGCGAGGTAGAATTGTCAAATTTGATTGCGAAGGCACTTAGCCTGTGTTCCAGTTCGAGCGGGGTTGAATTGTTAAATTTAGGTGGCGAAGGCACTTAGCCCGAGTCCCAGTTCGATCGAGATCGAACTATCAAATTGTGATGGTGAAGGCAGAGCCTGAGTCCCAGTTCGAGCGAGGTCGAATTGTCAAATTTTGATGGCGAAAGCGCTTAGCCTGGGTCCCACTTTGAGCGGGCTCGAACTGTCAAATTTTGATAGCGAAGTTGCTTAGCCAGAGTCCCAGTTTGAGCAAGGTCGAACTATCAAATATTGATGTCGAAGGCACTTAGCCTGAGTCCCAGTTTGAGCGAGGTCGAATTGTCAAATTTTGATAGCGAAGGCGCATAGCCTGAGTCCCATTTTGAGCGAGGTCGAACTGTCAAATTTTGATGGTGAAGGCGCTTAGCCTATGTCCTAGTTCGAGCGAGGTCGAACTGTCAAATTTTGTTGGTGAAGGCCCTTATCCGGAGTCCTAGTTCGAGCGAGGTCGAACTGTCAAATTTTGATAGCGAAGGCGCTTAGCCTGAGTCCTAGTTCGAGCGAGTTCGAACTATCAAATTTTGACAGCGAAGGCCCTTAGACTTAGTCCCAGTTCGAGCAAGGTCAAACTGTCAAATTTTAATGGCGAAGGAGCTTAGCCTGAGTCCTAGTTCGAGCGTGGTCGAACTGTCAAATTTTGAGGGCGAAGGCGCTAAGCTTGAGTACCAGTTTGAGCGAGGTTGAACTGTCAAATTTTGACAGCGAAGCCGCTTAGCCTGAGTCATAGTTCGAGCGAGGTCGAACTGTCAAATTTTGACGGCGAAGGCACTTAGCCTGAGTCCCAGTTCGATCGAAGTCGAACTGTCTAATTTTGATGGCGAAGATGCTTAGCCTGAATTTTGATGGCGAAGATGCTTAGCCTGAGTCCAGTTCGAGTGAGGTTGAATTTTCAAATTTTGACGACGAAGGCCCATTGCCAGAGCCACAGTTCGATCGAGCTCGCACTGTCAAATTGTTATGGCGAAGACGCTTAGCCTGAGTGCTAGTTTAGCGAGGTCGAACTGACAAATTTTGATGGCGAAGTCCCTTAGCCTGAGTCCCAGTTCGATCGAAGTCGAACAGTCAAATTTCGATGGTGATGGCACTTATCTAAGTCCCCGTTCGAGCAAGGTCAAACTATCAAATTTTTATGGCCAAGGCACTTAGATTGAGTCCCAATTCGATCGAGGTCGAACTGCAAAATTTTGATGGCGAAGGCACTTAGCTTGTGTCCCAGTTCGAGCGAGGTAGAACTGTCAAATTTGATTGCGAAGGCACTTAGTCTGAGTCCCAGTTCGAGCGGGGTTGAACTGTTAAATTTTGGTGGCAAAGGCACTTAGCCCGAGTCCCAGTTCGATCGAGGTCGAACTATCAAATTGTGATGGTGAGGCAGAGCCTGAGTCCCAGTTCGAGCGAGGTCGAATTGTCAAATTTTGATGGCGACGGCGCTTAGCCTGGGTCCCACTTTGAGCGGGGTCGAACTGTCAAATTTTGATAGAGAAGGCGCTTAGCCAGAGTCCCAGTTCGAGCAAGGTCGAACTGTCAAATATTGATGGCGAAGGCACTTAGCCTGAGTCCCAGTTTGAGCGAGGTCGAGCTGTCAAATTTTGATAGCGAAGGCGCTTGGCCTGAGTCCCATTTTGAGCGAGGTCGAACTGTCAAATTTTGATGGTGAAGGTGCTTAGCCTAAGTCCTAGTTCGAGCGAGTTCGAACTGTTTAATTTTGATGGCAAAGGCACTTAGCCTGGGTCCTAGTTCGAACGAGGTTGAACTGTCAAATTTTGATGGCGAAGGCGCTTAGCCTGAGTCCCAATTCGAGTGAGGTTAAACTGTCAAATTTTGATGGCGAAGGCGCTTAGCCTTAGTCCCAGTGCGATCGAGGTTGAAGAATCAAATTTTGATGGAGAAGGCAACTAGCCTGAGTCCTAGTTCGAGCGAGGTCGAATTGTTAAATTTTGATGGCGAAGGCAGATTCGGAGTCCCAGTTCGAGTGAGGTCGGGTAGTCAAATTTTCATGGCGAATGCGCTTAGCTAGAGTCCTAGTTCGAGTGAGGTCGAACTGTCAAATTTTGATAGCGAAAGTGCTTAGCTTGAGTCCTAGTTCGAGCTAGGTCGAACTGTCAAATTTCGATAGCGAAGGCACTTAGCCTAAGTAACAGTTCGAGCGAGGTCGAATTGTCAAATTTTGATGGCGAAGGCGCTTAGCCTGATTCCTAGTTCGAGTGAGGTCGAACTGTAAAATTTTAATGGCGAAGGCAGTTAGCCTAAGTCCCAGTTCGAGCGAGGTCAAACTATCAAATTTTGATAGCGAAGGCATTTATCCTGAGTCCCGTTCGAGCGAGGTCGAACTCTCAAATTTTGACGGCGAAGGCGCTTAGCTGAGTTCCAGTTCGATCGAGGTCGAACTATCAAATTTTGATAGCGAAGACGCTTAGACTTAGTCCCAGTTCGAGCAAGTTCGAACTGTCAAATTTTGACGGCGAAAACGCTTAGCCTTAGTCCAGTTCGAGTGAGGTCGAACTATCAAATTTAGACGGCGAAGGCGCTTAGACCGAGTTCCAGTTCGATCGAGCTCGAACTGCCAAATATTGATGGTGAAGAGGCTTAGCCTGAGTTCCAGTTCAGGGAGGTCGAACTGTCAAATTTCGATGAGGAAGTCACTTAGCTTGATTCCTAGTTCGAGCGAGGTCGAACTGTCAGTTTTTGATAGCGAAGGCACTTAGCCTGAGTACTAGTTCGATCAAGGTCGAAATGTCAAATTTTGATGGCGAGGGCACTTAGCCTGAGTCCCAGTTCGATCGAGGTCGAACAGTCATGTTTTGATGGCGAAGGAGCTTAGCCTGAATCCCAGTTCAAGCGAGGTCGGACTGTCAAATTTTGATGGTGAAGGCACTTAGCCTGAGTCCCAGTTCGAGCGAGGTCAAACTGTCAAATTTCGATGGCGAAGGCACTTAGCTTAAGTCCAGGTTCGATCGAGGTCGAACTGTAAAATTTTGATGGCGAAGGCACTTAGCCTGTGTACCAGTTTGAGTGAGGTCAAACTGTCAAGTTTTGGTGGCGAAGCCGCTTAGCCTGAGTCCCAATCAAGCGAGGTTGAACTGTCAAATTTTGACGGCGAAGGAGCTTAGCCTGAGTCCTAGTTTGAGCGAGGTCGAACTGTCAAATTTTGATGGCGAAGGCAGAGCCTGAGTCCTAGTTCGAGCGAGGTCGAATTGTCAAATTTTGATAGAGAAGGCGCTTAGCCTGAGTCCCAGTTCGAGCTAGGTTGAACTGTCAAATTGAGA
Source organism: Nicotiana glauca (assembly GCA_026770625.1). Taxonomy (NCBI): domain Eukaryota; kingdom Viridiplantae; phylum Streptophyta; class Magnoliopsida; order Solanales; family Solanaceae; genus Nicotiana; species Nicotiana glauca. The sequence continues at coordinate 3,277 of MU696877.1, read as the reverse complement.
TGGCGAAGGCACTTAGCCTGATTCCCAGTTCGAGCGAGGTCGAACTTTCAAATTTTGATGGCGAAGGCGCTTAGCCTGAGTCCTAGGCCGAGCGAGGTCGAACTGTCAAATTTTAATGGCGAAGTCACTTACCTTAAGTCCCAGTTCGAGCGAGGTTTAACTGTTAAATTTTGATGGCGAAGACAGAGCCTGAGTCCCAGTTCGAGTGAGGTCGAACAGTCAAATTTTGATGGCGAATGCGCGTAGCCCGAGTCCCAGTTCGAGCGAGGTTGAACTGTCAAATTTTGAGAGCGAAGGTGCTTAGCCTAAGTCCCAGTTCGATCGAGGTCGAACTGTCAAATTTTGACGACGAAGGCACTTAGCCTGAGTCCCAGTTTGATTGAGGTCGAACTGTCAAGTTTTGACGGCAAAGAGACTTAGCCTGAGTCCTAATTCGAGCGAGGTCGAACTGTCAAATTTTGATAGCGAAGACACTTAGCCTAAGGCTTAGTTCGAGCGAGGTCTAACTTTCGAATTTTGATGGTGAAGGCACTTAGCCTAAGTCCCATTTCGAGCGAGGTCGAACTGTCAAATTTTGATGGTGAAGGCGCTTAGCCTAAGTCCCAATTTGAGCGGGGTTGAACTGTTAAATTTTGATGGCGAAGGAACTTAGCCTGAGTCCTAGTTCGAGCGAGGTTGAACTGTCAAATTTTGACGGTGAAGGTGCTTAGCCTGAGTCCCAGTTCGAGTGAGGTTAAACTGTCAAATTTTGATGGCGAAGGCGCTTAGCCTGAGTCCCAGTTCGATCGAGGTTGAACTGTCAAATTTTGATGGCGAAGGCAGTTAGCCCGAGTCCCAGTTTGAGAGATGTTGAATTGTTAACTTTTGATGGCAAAGCCAGAGCCTGAGTCCCAGTTCGAATGAGGTCGAATAGTCTAATTTTGATGGCGAATGCGCTTAGCCAGAGTCCTAGTTCGAGCGAGGTCGAACTGTAAAATTTTGATAGAGAAAGCGCTTAACCTGAGTCCAAGTTAGAGCGAGGTCGAACTGTCAAATTTCGATAGTGAAGGCGCTTAGCCTGAGTCCCAGTTCGAGCGAGGTTGAACTGTCAAATTTTGATGGCGAGGGCGCTTAGCCTGAGTCCTAGTTCGAGCGAGGTCGAACTGTAAAATTTTAATGGCTAAGGCACATAGCCTAAGTCCCAGTTCGAGCGAGGTCCAACTATTAAATTTTCATAGCGAAGGCACTTAGCCTGAGTCCCATTCGAGCGAGGTCGAACTCTCAAATTTTGACGGTGAAGGCGCTTAGCCTGGGTCCCAGTTCGATCAAGGTTGAACTGTCAAATTTTAATGGCTAAGACGCTTAGACTGAGTCCCAGTTCGAGTGTGGTCGAACTGTCAAAGTTTGACGGCGAAGATGCTTAGCTTGAGTCCTAGTTCGAGCGACGTCGAACTCTCAAATTTGTACGGCGAAGGCACTTAGTCAGAGTACTAGTTCGATCGAGGTTGAACTGTAAAATTTTGATGGCGAATATGTTTACCCTAAGTCCAAGTTCAGCGAGATCGAATTGTCAAATTTCGATGGCGAAGGCACTTAGCCTGAGTCCCAGTTCGATCGAGGTCGAACTGTCAAATTTTGATGAAAAAGGCACTTAGCCTGAGTCCCAATTCGAGCAAGGTCAAACTGTCAAGTTTTGATGGCGAAGGCGCTTAGCCTGAGTCTCAGTTCAAGCGAGGTTATATTGTCAAATTTTGATGGCGAAGACACATAGCCTGAGTCCCAGTTTGAGCAATTTCGAACTATCAAATTTTAATGGCGAAGGTGCTTAGCCTGAGTCCCAGCTCGAGCAAGGTTGAACTGTCAAATTTTGATGGCGATGGCGCTTAGCCTGAGTCCTAGTTCGAGCGAGGTCGAACATTCAAATTTTGATGGCGAAGGCTATTAGCCTGAGTCCCAGTTCGAGCGAGGTCGAACTGTCAAATTTTAATGGCAAAGGCGCTTAGCTTTAGTCCTTGTTCGAGCGAGGTCAAACTGTGAACTTTTAAAGGCCAAGGTGCATAGCCGGAGTCCCAGTTCGAGCGAGGTCGAACTGTTAAATTTCGATGGCGAATGCACTTAGCCTGAGTCCCAGTTCGAGCGAGCTCGAACTGTCAAATTTTAATGGCAAAGATGCTTAGCCTGAGTCCTGATTCGAGTGAGGTCGAACTATCAAATTTTGATAGCGAAGGCGCTTAGCCTTAGTCCCAGTTCGAGCGAGGTTGAACTATCAAATTTCGATAGCGAAGGCACTTAGCCTGAGTAACAGTTCGAGCGAGGTCAAATTGTCAAATTTTGATGGCGAAGGCGCTTAGCCTGATTCCTAGTTCGAGTGAGGTCGAACTGTAAAATTTTAATGGAGAAGGCAGTTAGCCTAAGTCCCAGTTCGAGCGAGGTCAAACTATCAAATTTTGATAGCGAAGGCATTTAGCCTGAGTCCCGTTCGAGCGAGGTCGAACTCTCAAATTTTGACGGTGAAGGCGCTTAGCCTAAGTTCTAGTTCGATCGAGGTCGAACTGTCAAATTTTGATGGCGAAGACGCTTAGACTTAGTCCCAGTTAGAGCAAGTTCGAACTGTCAAATTTTGACGGCGAAAATGCTTAGCCTAAGTCCCAGTTCGAGTGAGGTCGAACTATCAAATTTAGACGGCGAAGGCGCTTAGCCCGAATTCCAGTTCGATCGAGCTCGAACTGCCAAATGTTGATGGTGAAGAGGCTTAGCCTGAGATCCAGTTCAGGGAGGTCGAACTGTCAAATTTCGATGAGGAAGGCACTTAGCTTGATTCCTAGTTCGAGCGAGGTCGAACTGTCAGTTTTTGATAGCGAAGGCACTTAGCCTGAGCACTAGTTCGATCAAGGTCGAAATGTCAAATTTTGATGGCGAGGGCACTTAGCCTGAGTCCCAGTTCGATCGAGGTCGAACAGTCATGTTTTGATGGCGAAGGAGCTTAGCCTGAATCCCAGTTCAAGCGAGGACGGACTATTAAATTTTGATGGCGAAGGCACTTAGCCTGAGTCCCAGTTCGAGCGAGGTCGAACTGTCAAATTTCGATGGCAAAGGCACTTAGCTTAAGTCCAGGTTCGATCGAGGTCGAACTGTAAAATTTTGATGGCGAAGGCACTTAGCCTGAGTACCAGTTTGAGTGAGGTCAAACTGTCAAGTTTTGGTGGAGAAGCCGCTTAGCCTAAGTCCCAATCAAGCGAGGTTGAACTGTCAAATTTTGACGGCGAAGGAGCTTAGCCTGAGTCCTAGTTTGAGCGAG
>MU696864.1:17791-33417 GCA_026770625.1 Nicotiana glauca | reverse complement strand
TGAGGTCCCGGGGGCCTCGGGGTGATTTCGGATGGCTATCGGGGTGAAATTTGAGTTGAGGAATTTCAGGTTGCACCTGGTACCTGGTATTTTCGCTTCTGCGGAAATGGACCGCAGAAGCAGTTCCCCAGAAGCGTGAGGAGGGTCGCAAAAGTGGCTTATGGCCTGGTAGGGTAGTTCTGCAGAAGCGGAATCTTTTTCGCTTAAGCAAGCCCGCAGAAGCGGACAAGAGATTGCAGAAGCGATGTTGTCCTGAAGGTGAAGTTCCGCAAAAGCGGGAATTTTGTCGCAGAAGCGGCTTTGGGACTTTAAGTGAAATTCCGCAGGAGCAGAAATATGACCGCAGAAGCAGTATCACGGAAGCGGGTGTGGGGACCGCAGAAGCGGAAACCCCCGGAGTCAGAAGGGTTTTATATTCATTTGTTCCGCGAAGCTTATGTTATTTTCACCATTTTTTAGCGAGCTTTGAGAGCTTTGGACGGGAATTTCAGAAGGATTCAAGAGGAATCGACTTGAGGTAAGAATATTGGTCTTAAAACATGATTATGCCATGAAATTGGTCTAGAAATTCATGGAAATTAAGCCTAAGGTTGATAAATTAGGGCTTGAGTTTTTTTATATTTCAAATTGGGATTTGATAGGACATTTGAGCTCGGATTTTGGAGTTCTTAGTATGTACGGACTCGTGGCGAGACGAGGAAATCCGGTAATGTAAGTTTTATAATTTTTCGAGAAGCAGGCCCGGGGCTCAGGTTTTGTTAGTTTCAAGATTCTTGATATTTTTTGATTGTTTTCGATTGGGTATTGTTCCCTTAGCATATTGTAATGCATTCGCTCTGATTTTGGTTAGATTTGATGCGCGTGGAGGCTGAATTGAGGGGCAAAGGCGTTGCGAGCTAGAGATTTTACCGGTTCGAGGTGAGTAATACTTGTAAATGATATCCTGAGGGTTTGAAACCCCGGATTTGCACATCATAGTGCTGTAGTGAGGTGACTTGCACGCCGGATATGAGTGTGGGGTAGAGAACCGTTGGGGATTGTGACTTGGTCCGTCCCGGTTGTTGATTTTTACTGTGTAGTTGATTGAAACTACTTGTTATCATCATAGTTTGGACTGATTGCTATGTTTGGGCTTCGTGCCAACTATGTGAATCCTTCGCGGATTGAGATTTCTATTTTAGCATATCTTGCATATCTTTTGGCTTTAGTCCAAGGTTTTAAATACTGTTTTGCAACCTCAGCCATATTTCTAAGTTTTGAAAACTCAAATGATACTTTAAATACTATTTCGGGCTGAGAATTATTGCTTTATAAATGCCCAAGGGGTTTATAATGTTTTTTGGACTGTGCATGGATCGGGCTGCACTCTGCAGCAGTGACTTGAAACAGTGGTAACAATGACACTGTATGATGTGACTTGAAACAGTGGTAACAATGGCACTGTATGATATAAATTGGTCAGGTAACATTGGCTGACGGGTCGGGTAACATTGACTGACCAGTATATTGCACTTGAGCTGTAGGAGCCCCTTCGGAGTCTGCACACCCATAGTAAGCGCGGGTATCCACTTGGCCAGGTAACAATGACTGGCCAAGATTTGATTGATGCCACGAGATGGCTTGACATTGCGCTTGGGCCGTAAGGGGCCCCTCCCGGAATCGGTATACACCCCCAGTGAGTGCCATCGACGTTAAATAAGTGGAGCGGGCTGCACGCCGCAGCGGGTACTAGAGTGTACTGTCATATGCATTGCATTGCATTCATATATTTGTGCATTATTTGTTGTTGTGTTATTTCTTGAGATATTTATCTGTTGTTCTGATATTGTCTGATCACTTTCAAAGTGGATAAATTTGAGACAGTGGTAACAGTGATACTGTATGATGTAAATAGGTCAGGTAACAGTGGCTGACCAGAGATAAGAATATTGCCTGAAGGGTGAGTTATGAGCTCAATTATGCATACTTGCTTGTGCCCGAGAGGCTGACTTTTGTGCTGACTTGCACTACCTGTCCTACATTTACTTAAATTGTTGGAAAATGATATTTTCAAAAGAGGTTTTAAACTGAGTCAGATATTTTCTAAAGGAGTTTTCCGGACTTACTATTTTCTCAAAGGGTTGTGCTGTCCCATATTGCATGGTGGAGTGCTCTTACGTGATTTCTTGCCTTTCAGTTATTATTTACCCTTATTACTTATTGAGTTGGAGTACTCACTTTACTCGCTGCACCTCGCGTGCAGTTGCAGGTATTGTTCACCCGGTAGCGGGTTATTAGCGAATTGAATATTTGTTATCGTAGCTGAGCCAGGTGACCGCTAGCATCCGCGGCACCAGATCTTCTCCCTTATTTTATGTTGTCCATGTTACTTTCAGACTTTGTTCCCATTACCGGAATTGTAGTTCCTTAGTGAACTCTGTAGTAGCTCATGACTAGTGACACCCTGATGTCGGGCTGTGACGGGATGGTTCCCTGTTGTTATCGTGGTTTTTCGCGCTTTTGATTATGTTAATCATGTTTTAGCTTTATAAAAAGTTAGATAACTGTTAAAAGGAAGCATTGTTTTATTGGCTGGCCTTGTCTTCACGAGAGGCGCCATCACGACCGGGTTTGGGGATTTGGGTCGTGACAGAAGGCCGCAGAAGCAGCAAGTTTGTCGCAAAAGCAAAAAGGTCTGGGCAGAACCATTTAAGTTAACCTTCGTGAATTTTTGAAAGAGCTCTACTTCGGACTAAGAGGGTTTTGGGCGATTTTTGAAGAGGGTTTCAAGGGCTATCATCAAGTATGGATTCTTAGGCTTAGATTATGATATTATGGTGTATAAACATGGATTAGCACTGAAAACCCAAGGAATTAAGGTTAAAAATGGAGGTTAGGGCTTGAAACTTAAGAGAGTTAAACTAGGGATTTGAGAGGTCAAATGGACTCCGATTCTTGTGAATTTTATATGTACGGACTCGTAGCGAGATGAGGAATCCGGTGATGTAAAGTTCGTAATTTTTCGAGAAGTGGGCCCGGGGCTCGTATTTTACCAACTTCGAGATTTTTGGTGTTTTTCGAGTTCTTTTGATTGGGTTATGTTTATTTAGCCTATTGTAATGTATTCATTATGGTTTTGGCCAGATTCGACGTGCGAGGAGGTCGATTCATGAGGAAAGGGAATTGCGAGCTAGACTTGTGGCCGGCTTGAGGTGAGTAATAGATGTAGATGATGACCTGAGGGTTTGAAACCCCGGTATATCAAACTGTGACCCTATATTGAGGCGAGACACGTACTTTTTGATGAGTGCGGGGTCATTTGTGATTGAGGACTATGGCGTAGTCTGTCCCGAGAGACGTTCATACTATGCTCTTGACTAGAGAGTATTGGTAAACATCCTACTTGGATTTGTATGAAATATCTGGGCCATGTGCCGATTATTTGAATCCTTTAGGGATTATTATCACTGCTTCTATGATGCTTAGCATGTTATATGATTTCGGTCCTGAGTTAAACATTGTTCGAAATGCTTAGTCACCTTTCTAAGGTTTTAAAAACTTAAACTATATTTTCTTAATAATTGGAACTGAAGACTATAACCTGACTTTGCTGTGTGGCTCATATGCATATTCTGGACTGAGTGTGGATCGGGTTGTACGCCGCAGTGATGATACGATGATATTGCGCTTTGGATGTAGGAGGCCCTTCGGAGTATGAACCCCCACAGTGAGCGCGGGTACCCAAATGGATCGGGCTGCGCGCCGCAGCGGTCATGTGCATTGCATTGCATTCATACATTGATGTTTGTCTATTATTGTCTTGTTGCCAGTTTCACCGTTAATTGTGCTAAACTGTTGTCTGTAGCGTTACATTGTGGTATTTCGGGTATTCTCATTATCATTCATTATATATGCTTATTACTCACTGAGTTGGAAGTACTCATTTTACTCCATGCACCATGTGTGCAGATTCAGGTGTTCCGGAGGCTTCGTAGCATTGTTGTTGTTCTCCAGATTATCTCAGGAGTTGTCGAGGTAGCTGCCTGGTGTCCGCATGACCCGACTTCTCCCCCTTATCCATTTATATTTCCCCATCCTAGACTTATGTATTTTGAGAATTTATTACTCAGTTGTATTTAGAGGCTCTAGACTCATGACCCCAGATCTTTTGGGAGTTACATTTCTATTACTATGGCGTTCCGTATTGTTTCTATCTATTGTCAGAATTATTAATCTTGCTAACTGTTATAAATATCTAACTAACTGGTGATGAGTTTTCATGCTCGGGTTGAGAGTGTTGAAATGGTCGGGCTTGCCTAGCAATTGTGTTGGGCGCCATCACGACAGGGATTGGGGTCGTGACATAATTAATTACTAAAACCTAGTTCACATCCTAACTAAGTTATGCTTAATCACAGAAAAGAAGAAGAAGAAGAAGAAGAAGAAGAGACTGAAAAAATAAAAAAAATGATGAAAATGACACAAGGAACTTACCGATTTTAACAGTGAAATTGAAGGAAACCTTCAAACCTCCCGTTTTAAACCAAAGAACACACAGTCAAAGTCAAAATTAGCTTAAATGAATTGGGACTCTTGGGGTTTTAGGGCTCGAACCCTAAATTTGAATTTCGACCCATCCTGGTTTGATTCGAGGGCAAGTTTTCATGGCTTTAGGAAGAGGGGGTAAAGGTGGTTGTGTGGTGATAGTTTGGGACGGTTTGGGGGAGGCGGTGCCATCAGGGAATCTTTTGGCGGCACTAGGGTTCGTGGTTTAGATCGAATATTCGACACGTTCCATGAACATTCGAAGGAAGGGGGTTTGGATTTGGGATGAGGAGGTGATGGTGGTCATTTGGTGTTATTTTGGTGGCCATCGGAGGTGGTGTCACCGGACTCGGTGGAGGGGCTGTTAGGGTTTTGATTATTCGAGAAGCTAGGCTGGGATTCGAAGAAAACTAACGGTGGATCGGAGACAAGGAGGTTGAGAGGAGTTTTTTGTGTATTTTTGGGGCTGATTGGACGTCGGCCGCCGTCGTGAGCCGATTTTCGGCGGCGATACACGGCGGAGGACGGTGGGTTTAGAGATTGATCTCTGAGGCTATGGGAGAGACGGTGAAGAGGGGGTTCTGAGGGGGGTGGGGGGTGTGATTTTCTTTTATATAGGTTTAATGATCGAACACAGGCCGTTAGATCAGCTGAGATCAACGGCCTAGATCAATCACTTGAGGAAAACGGTGTCGTTTAGATGTTTCATTGACTGGGTCGGTTCTTGTTTGATCGGGTTGGGGACGGGTATGGGTTAAAACGGGTGATGGGGAAGATCGTGGACCGTTGGATGGGTAAGGAAGGAATGGCTGAGATTAATTGACGTTGAAACGACGTAGTATTCTCACCACAACGGTACTCAATAAGTGTCATAGACTATCTCTACTTAAGTTCATGGGACAAAATTTATAAAAATGATGCACCAATATTTGATAGAAAACGATAAGAAATTTTATCAATTCAAGACCCTTGTTATTTTAAAGAACAACCAAGTGAATATAACTCGCAATATAAACTTTTAAATCATTTACATCAATCCAAGATTTTGGATAAATCGTACAAAATCATTTAATATACTTTAAGTCATCGAAATTGCTTTCATCCCTTTAGGTCTAAACATAAGAAAATCATCCTTACCTTTCACTAGGAGTACCATACCATCACCGACATAAGAAGGTCAACTAGGTTATGCACCTAGCGGCAAGTATCATATACCCTACTTGCTCAGGTCGTCTCATCATAGTGACGTACGAATCGACTCAGCCATGCTAATAATAGCACAAAATAGTACTCTCTCGAGGGAGAGCACTCTGTCGTAGTCTATACCACAAAGTGGCCATCTACGCCTACACCGGCACATTTAGTTTCATGATGATGAACACAATATATCCGAAGTCAATCTCAGTGAACACAAGTAACTCCCAAAATATTTGATACTTCAAAAATAGATTCATAGCATAATAGCTTCAAAGGATCTATTTTTTTTTTAATCAAATCATAGCATTTACAGAAACTTCAAATCATTTGAACATTACTTTAATAAACAACCTTTTTCATGCTAAAGCCTTTAGCAATTTAACATCAAACTCCAAAAGAAATATTTTCCATGAAAACTTATCTCTAGCACTCAAATATGTATATTCTTGTCAATACGTAAGTTTTGATTAAAAAAACTTAAATCATTTACCTTGAGTGTCATCTTGCCAACAAGATTTAAAATAAAATTTTACAAAACGGCATGACACTACATATGCAACATAGTATTAGTATATGGAGACGTCCGTACTTGTTTGTCCCCACAAGTACGCAAGCACACATGCAAACAACTTGAGTATTAACTTGAAACATGCTTTTAGAGAAAGTCCCTCAAGAAGAAAAAGTTTTAATCAACTTACCTTGCTTTCGCTTTATTATTATTCACAAGCTTTCAATCCTCCTCCATCACCCGAACGTTGATTAAAATGCTCAACATCACCAACATTTCGATATCTACAATGATCCACAACACTAAGAACCTTCAATATGCAATATCAACATCCAATGGAACCAATATTAGTAACAAATCCATAATATAAGCCATTTAGGCATATTATCAAACACCTTGTAGGCATAAACCTCTACATCTCTTCACCATATGATTAGCTTATCCAACTACCACCATTCATCAATAATCTATCCCACCATCATGATTAACCAATTTATAACTTCCAACATCATATATATGACCATCCATCCACACCCAACCAACAAAGTTCCATTAAATAATCATCATTCAATCTCTACAATAGTTATGTAATTAAATGGGAAACTTATGGCTTTCAATATCCATACCAAGAGTTCCAATACTTATTTATACTCATATCCCCTTAATAAATCCATACATGTTAGTCTAACGGTGTAGGATTAGCTTTTTAGAAGAGATCTTGTAAAACCCTCTTTTGAGTTCTTAAAGAAATCTCTTAAAGATCTAAGTATTTTATGTGTAGATTTCATCAATACTAGTGTAGAAATGATAGAATTTCACACCAAGATAATGGGGATTGCTTATCTTAAAGATAGGAGGAGTAAGAGGTCTTGAGAGAGTGAAGAAGAACCCCAAGATTCGTCCAAATGAAATGGGGAAAATGGACCCCGAAATTGTATTTATAGGCCCAGATTTTGGATGTGGCCAAGGATGCTTCGCATCCCCAGTTCACTCCTCTCAGGAGCTCGGATGATGTCACGACCCAAACCTCGCACTGGTCGTGATGGTGACTCTCGTGAGGACGAGGCCAGCCAACTAACCAAACTCGTCTTTTTCAAAATAGTCAAACATAAATAAACAGCTTAAATATGACTTAATAATATTAATTAGCAGAAATACAACCCAACACAGCCCTAACCGGGGTGTCACAAGTCACGAGGATCTATCGTAATGTAAATCCACTACAAGTCCTAAGATATACAAAACCGGAATAATGAACAGAAAAAAGAAACATGGTGCTGCGAACGCTGCAGTCACCTCTTTAACTCATGTAACTCTGCCTCTGATCGGCCAAAACCCACTACCAGGTGAATAGATACATGCATCTGCACACGAGGTGCAGGGAGTAAAGTGAGTACTCCAACTCAGTGAGTAATAAAGGTAAATAACAACTAAGCGGTAAGAAATCACGTAAAGCAAACCATCATGTTGTATAGAAGCAGGGTACAATCCTTTGAGAAAAACAATGAAACTGTGAAATCTTTGGAAATATCTTGGCTTAATTTAAATCTCTTTTGAAAATGATCTTTTCAACAGTTACGAAATGATTTCAAATCAGTTAGTGCCGATAAGCACAGAAAATCCGCCCCTCGGGCACAAATACCACAGTATAACAGGTAAAAAGGCAAGTAAATATGCAAGATGAGCACATAAAAGTTAGCCCCTCGAGAAATATCTCAAAATAGTACCAGCCCCTCGGGCTTAACATCAATTTCTCAGAACTGTATTAGCCCCTCGGGCTCAGTATCAGTCACTCAGCATAATATCAGCCCCTCGGGCTCACTCTCATATCACATGGGTACCCGCGCTCACTATGGGTGTGCAGACTCCGGAGGGGCCCCTTACGGCCCAAGCGTTATATCAACATAAGGCCTGAAAGCCTTCTCACATCACACTCGAGTCCTGAAAGCCTCCTCACATCACTCAAAAGGCCTGAAAGCCTCCTCACATCACTTACAAGGCCTTAAAGCCTCCTCACATCACTCCAGCCACCTCGTGGCATATAAAAGTATCTCAGGCCCTTGGCCTCACTCATTCCAGAAAACATCATAAGCCCCTCGGGCATCAATAAAATAGTAGTGCTCAGCCCAAATAACAGTGGAATATCATTTAAGTCTCAAATTCAATTAAAGCGGCTGAGTTTGTAAAAAAGTATAACTAACCGGACTGAGTTCAAGTAGTATATCAAATAGTGAGGAAGGAGTGATAAAAATCCCCGAGGGGTTCAAATAATTGGCACGAGCCCAAATATGGCAATCAGCCCAAATCATGATAATAACAAATAAGTTCAAGTCAAATACGCAGTAAAATCATCAATCGGGACAAACCAAGTCACAATCCCCAACGGTGCTCTATCCCACGCTCACTATCCGGCGTGCAAGTCACCTCAATATAGCACTACGATATGCAGTCCGAGGTTTCAAACCCTCATGATATCATTTATAATCATTACTAACCTCGAACCGATGAAATCCCTAGCTCACGATGCCTTTGCCCCTATAATCGGCCTCCACGCGCATCGAATCTGAACAAAACCACAACAAATACGTCACAATAGGCTAAGGGAACATAACCCAATCGAAAAGAATCAAAAAACATCAAAAATCACGAAATTTGCAAAACCCGAGCCCCAGGCCCACTTCTTAAAACTCAAAAATTTTCACCTCAACGGATTCCTTATCTCGCCACGAGTCTATACATATCAAAAACTCTGAAATCCGACCTCGAATGGCCCTTCAAATTCCAATTTAAAAATCTCAAAACTCAAGCCCTAGTTCTTCCATTTTTTGGCTTAGTTTCCATGAATTTCTAGGTGAATTTCACAACACAAACGAGTTTTAAGACCAAAATTCTTACCTCAAGTCGCCTCCCCTCGAATCCCTCTTTAATCTCCACCAAAAAGCTCTCAAAATGATCAACCATGGAGGAAAAATGACCCAAAATCACGGATGAAATGAAATTATAACACTCTGCCCAGCACTGTTCCTCCTTCATCGCGATCGCGACCCAAGTCTCGCGATCGCGAAGCACTAAATTTACATCTCTCAAATTAACACTATGCAGACGCGATGATACCGCTGCGAACGCGATGCTTTAAGCTGGTACTACGTGAACGCGTGCCTTATGCCGCGAACGTGATGAAAAAAATATTGTGGGACCTCAAATCCTCCTATGCGAACGCGACACTCATCACGCGAACGCGATGCATACTCCCAGGACCTTCCGCGAACACAATGCTACAGATGCGAACGCGAAGCATAATGACTCAGGGACCCTAACTTCCTTCTACGTGAATGCGGGATCCAAACCACAAACGCGAAGCTCTGGAAGTTTACCTTCCGCGGACGCAGACCTACCTTCGCGAACGCGAAGGCCAAATATGGCCTGCAATTGCTGCTGCATTTTCTGCATTATTTTCAAAGTTAAAAATTCCCGTTAGCCATACGAAATCACCCCGAGGCCACCGGGACCTCAACCAAAAGCACCAACACATCCTATTACATCATTCAAACTTGTTACAATCATCAAAACACATCAAACAATACTAAAACCATCAATTCTAACCAAATTCAAGCCTATGTTCTTCAAAAACTCCGAAACACGCATTTGATCAAAAACCCAACCAAATCACCTCCGAATGACCTGAAATTTTGAACACACATCCCAAATCACATAACAAAGCTACAGCAACTCTCGGAATTCCATTCCGACTCTCGGATCAAAATCTCACCTACCAACCGGAATTCGCCAAAATACTAACTTTGCCAATTCAAGCTTAATTCCACACCGGACCTCCAAAATCACTTCCGATCACACTCTTAAGTCATAAATTACCCAACGAAGCTAACCAAATCATAAAAACTCCAATCTGAGCTCGTATACAAATAAGTCAACTCTTGGTCAAACATTTCAAATTCAAAGCTTTAAACTGAGACTCTTCTTTCAAATTCATTCCGATTTTTCCTGAAAACCCAAAACCAACAATCTACATCAGTTATAATGTATAACACAAGGCAAGTCGCGCCTGAGAACTGGCGATCAAAGTGCAAAAGCTCAAAATAACCGGTTGGGTCATTACAGACAATAACCCGGATGCTATTGCAGCACTTCACTACCAGCCCCTCTTTTCGGACGCGGCCTCGGATGGTTCTCATCCGCAGGCTCCTCCGCCAGCCTTTGATAATTTGGTCATAACTTCTTGTAGGAATATCCAAATGACAAACGGTTTGAAGCGTTAGAGACTAGACTCAAAGACCTTTCATTTTATAGGTTGTCCATCACATAACTATTTTATGTAGATATGATCGTCCAAAATCAGGCCTTGTGCGTACTTACTTGGAACTTTAGTCTACCATGAAACTTCCAATTTGACTTGGACTTAGGGCTATCCCCACATCAGTTATAATATACCTCGTACACTTATTTTCTTGTTTAATTAAGATCCATCATATTAATAGTCCTCGTCTGCATACAAAATAATATAATTAGCACACATCAACTTTTTAATAGCACTTAAGTACTTCGAAATTTTCCGGGGTGCTACATTAATAATATTGAGTGCTACATTATGTTAATAATATCGTCGATGATCATTTTATATCATTATTATATAATAAATACATAACTTATTGAGATCTCTTTATCTCATTATTTTCATGTACCTGAGCCTCTCACATGAGGTCTTACGAAATGTTATGTCGTGGTGCTCTTCTAGAGAACTTGCCTCCTTATTATGACCATCTTGAATATTTGCTCCTCTCCTTCGTCAAGAAGTTTTATCTTTGGAACCGATTGGTCTGTTACGCTTCATGCGTGCCATAGACTATGTCCCTCATGGACTTTATTCTATTTGAAGCATTAGCAACTAAAATATGTCATTTAAATTTGGGTCAGCAAATGCGTCTAACAATAATTTGTAAATTAATTATCACTTGAACTTCAAGTTCATATTTTCTTGTACGAGGATCTATATGTATGCATAATAATTCATTTCACGTATCACTTTCTTAGCTGTCCATTTTCTCCCCCTAATATTGGGATCACCAATACATTTCCCAACCTTCTTTGGGAACCTATCTCTGTCCATTGTGGTGGCATAATTAAATCATATAGCACATCCATATTTCTATATATAAATTATTTGGTTTCTGACCCTGAACCGATTGTGATAGGGAGAAATTTTCATAACTTAGCTAGATGCGTACAAGTGTTATTGTATATTAAATAATACATCTCATACCAAAATTCGTTTTTGGGAGTTTTGTTCTCATAACCAATGATTTTGCTATAATTGGAGGCATACGATTTCTTCTAAACCAACTTGAATTTAAACCAGTATTATCAAGATAAATCATCATAATTTATAATTTGGAACTGTGCTCTAATAATTTGAGCATGCAATCTTGCAAAAGTCAAACTGCAAGTTGATAACAAATGCACATGTGACCATAAAATAGATGCATCTATTAAAATCATATAATAGTAAACGGTCCACATTGCAGGTGACTGGGCCCATATATTTATCACCTTTTATTCTTTCCAGAAATCAAGGGATTCAATCCCAACCTTAACTGGTATATCATGAGAATAAGCAGAACAAGAGAATTCTTGAACAATCTTTTATTCTTCAATATATGCCAGTGTAATTCTCAATTAATTTTTCGCATCATAATTGAACCAGGATGGCCAACCGGTGATGCCAACTAATATTTATTTCAGTAAGCCTCTAGTTTACTTGTGGCTTGTGATTCTATCACCATGCTTATACTTCTGTAGTACAAATAGAAGATAAATCAGGTAAACTTTCATATTTACCCGGTATGATTATAGTAATATAAAAGATATTCAATCTTCATTTCATTTATAGTCTCAGTATGCCAACCATTTTGGCTAATATATTTGAAACTTAAAGTTTCTTTTGAGACTTACTACCATATCATATCATGAACTATTTCATCCGAGTAGTAACAAATTAGCTCTTCTGAAGCTCTTAATTAATTTTGTACTACAAGATCTTTAATCACACCATCCAAATGGTGAATGTCTCCTTTATAGAGAAGATCATATCATAATTATACAATTATACAAAATTATAGAGAAGATCATATCATAATTATCATGGTCAAACTCATCATAAGCAAAACCAGCTCTTGCTTTAATTTTGCCTTTAATAACTTTTATATGGCATGGCAAAAAATTTTCATGGCATATCACATGTAAGCGACGAATGACATATTCATGTAGCCACACAATAATATTTATTATATTTATTTCACTCAAACCTCCCTTAGGGGTGAGTTGTGTGGCATTAATCCAATCATGCATTGCATGTCTTTATTCATTACTTTTATCACATATTGCCATATTCACCATCATGAATTAGTATGCATTCTCAATGTTTATCACAAGTCACATTCTCTTCCAAGAATAGAGTATAATCTGTGATGACCCGGCCTGTTGTCACGTGAGTTACCGCCCCGTTATCCCCATATTATATTGCTCTATGTTTCAATGTCAGTATTTGAGTTGATCGGATAGAATTGAATTGGTTTTAATTGGGAATGAGGCACTTAGCCTCTTAGAAGAAAGCTTGTTTTGGAAAAGTGAACCAGAAGTTGACTATATAGTTAGAAGGCTCGGGTGTGAATTCCAGTGGTTCGGTTAGCTTCGGGGGATGATCTGTGACTTAGGAGTGTAATCAGAATTGATTTTGGAGGTCCGGTGTAGAATTAGGCTTGAATTGGCGAAGTTGGAATTTTGGCGAATTCCGGTGGATAGGTGAGATTTTGATTCGAGGGTCGGAATGGAATTCTGAGAGTTGCAGTAGCTTTGTTAGGTGATTTTGGATATGTCTGCAAATTTTCAGGTCATTCGGACATCGTTTGGTCGGGTTTTTGATCGAAAGTGCATTTCGGAAGTTCTTGAAGAACTTAGGCTTTGATTTGGTGAAATTTGATGATTTTGATGTTAAAGATAGTGTTTCGAAGGTTCGAGCAAGTTTGAACAAGGTATTATATCATGTATGCGCTTTTGGTTGAGGTCCCGGGGGCCTTGGGGTGAGAACGGGTGTTAAAAAGAGAAGTTTTTGAATTTGGCTTCTGGTTTGTTTTGCTGTCAGCTGGTATTTCTGCTTCTGCGGAAATGGACCGCAGAAGCGGTTTCGCAGAAGCAGATGAAGGAGCGCAGAAGCGAGTTTGTCTTGGGTGATGAAGTTCCGCAGAAGCGGAACTCGGTCCGCATAAGCGGGGCCGCACGAGCAGAGTATTGACCGCAAAAGCGGACTTAGGGATCCGCAGAAGCGGGTTTATGTGCCGCAGAAGCGGTCGTGGGAAATTAAGTGAAAACCCACAGAAGCGGATAATTGGCATGGAAGCAATACCGCAGAAGCGGTTATGGGAATCGCATAAGCGGAAATTTGGACTATGTTTAATGAACAGTGTTCGCGGATTTCAGAAGTAAAGGAAAATATTTTGACTTCGGGAAGAGGCGATTTTGGGTGATTTGGAGAGGATTCGAAGGGGATTCTATCAGGTAGGAATTAGTAGCCTTGGAATATGTTATTATGGTGAAAAAACATTGATTTAATCACTGAAATTCAAGGATTTAAGGGGTAAATATGGAGGTTAGGGCTTGAAACCTAAGAAGGTTTGAATTGATGATTTGAGGGGTCAAATGGACTCCGATTCTTGTGTATTTTATATGTACGGACTCGTGGCAAGACGAGGAGTCCGGTAGTGTAAATTTCGTAATTTTTTAAGAAGTGGGCCCGGGGCTCGGGTTTTGCTAGTTTCAAGATTTTTGATATTTTTCGATTGTTTTTTATTGGGCATTGTTCCCTTAGCATATTGTAATGCATTCGCTCTGATTTTGGTTAGATTCGACGTGCGAGGAGGTCGATTCAAGAGGAAAGGCCATTGCAGACTAGTCTACGGCCGGCTTGAGGTGAGTAATAGATGTAGATGATGACCTGAGGGTTTGAAACCCGGTATCTCACATTGTGACGCTGTATTGAGGCGAGACACGTACTCTACGGTGAGTGCAAGGTCGTTTGTGGATGGGAATATGGCTTAGTCCGTTTGAGTGATGTCTATACTATGTTATTGACTAAAAATTGGCTGGTAAACATCTTACTTGGATTGTTATGAACATATTTGGGCTGCGTGCCAACTATTTGGATCCCTTAGGGATTATTATCACTGTTGCCATGAAATTGAGCATGTTTCCATTATATCAGTCCTGAGTTAAGTACTGTCTAGAAAGGATTATCAATCTTCTAAGGTTTTAATCACTTAAACTATAATACCTGTTAAATGGAACCGAAAATGGTAAACTTGATTGTGCCCGTGTGGCTTGCATGCATATAACTGGACTGATTATGGATCGGGTTGCACGTCGTAGCGAATGCTACGATGATAGTGCGCTTGGGCTGTAGGAGCCCCTCCGGAGTCTAAACCCCCACAGTGAGCGCGGGTACCCAAATGGATCGGGCTGTATGCCGCAGCGGTCATGTGCATTGCATTGCATTCATGCATTGATATCTATTTGTCTATCAGTCGTTGATTATTGTTATTTCATCGTTTAATGTGTTAAGTGGTTAGTTTCACCTTTGCATTGTGGTATTTCGAGATTTCTTACTTTCAGTCATTATATATGTCTATTATCACTGAGTTGGAAGTACTCACTTTACTCCTTGCACCACGTGTACAGATCCAGGTACCTCGGGAGTTTAGCTGAGCTTTTGCTTATTTCAGAGTTTATCCGGAGTTGTCGAGGTAGTTGCCTGACGTCCGCAGGACCCGACTCTTCCCCTATCCTTTTTATTATCTTTCCGCAGCTTTTGAAACATTGTATTATTTAGAGTCTTGTCACACTGTATTGTTAGAGGCTCTAGACTCATGACCCCCAGGTCTTTGGGAGTGTATTCGGTGTTATCTTGATATTCAGTTTGGTTTCTATCTATCAGTTAAAACTTTTTTAGCTTTAATGCTATTAATAATATCCAAATAATGGGTTTTGAGCTTCATGCTCAGGTTGAGAGTGTAAATGGTGGGGCTTACCTAGCAGTGGTGTTGGGCGCCATCACGACCGTGATCGGGGTCGTGAAAAGTTGGTATCAGAGCCTAGGTTACTAGGCCTCATGAGTCATGAGTNATGTGATCCCGTGAGTTCGATGTTGGGCCAGTCTGGAGGACTTGAGGCTGGATCTTTGCCTATGGCTTGAGCACCGAGGTGCTGATTGTGTGAGTAATTGTTCTAAACTTATATGTTCGATATTGTCCCTATTAGACAGAATGGCGGTTGGATATCCATGTGATGAGTATGTTAGTACTGCAAGATGTATCTATGTGACTTGGTAGTG
>MDKF010793805.1:0-35406 GCA_026770625.1 Nicotiana glauca | reverse complement strand
TCCTTTAATTGGAAAAACTCTTTTTATTATACCCTTCGCTGGGGTGTAAGCGCCGTAAAAAAGAGGTGTGACAATAGCCAATCCATACCCAAGATGATATCAAATCTACCATATTGAGGAGTAGGAGATCTACGCTAGTCTCCAGACTCCCAATAGTAACCACAAATGAACGATAGATACAATCTACAATAATAGAATCTCCTACAGGTGTGGACACATACACAGGAGCAATCAAAGAATCACAAAGCACAACCAGATATGAAGCAAAATAGGATGACACATAGGAATAAGTAGAGCCCTGATCAAATTGAAATAAAGCATCCTTATGGCAAATTGAAACAATACATATGATAACAACGTCAGATGACTCGGCCTCAGGCCTAGCTGGGAAAGCATAACATTGGGGTTGTTCCCACCACTCTGAAATACATCTTTAGGATGTCCTCTAGCTAGTTGGCCTCCACCTCTAGCGACCTGACCTCCACCTTTAGCAGCCCGGCCTCTACCTCTAGTTGTCTAACCCTTACCTCTAACTGTCTAAGCAGGAGGTGGTGCAATCAGTGTCGGAACCATGGCACGAGAACTTTGATGTGGCGTGCTACCCAATAATCTCGGATAAGTCCTCTTGATATTCCCAAAACCACCGCGCTCAAAACATCCATCCCGGTGGCTTCTGAAACTAAGACCGACCCTAATGGGTCGAATAACTATGGTGATAACTCTGAATTGGAGGCGCACTCATAGGAGCTTATAGTGTATTGAAGGCTCGTTGCCCAATGTCACGACCCAAATCAATGGGCCACGATGGGCACCCGGTACCTTACTCAACCAAGAACCAACATAACGTATATTCTGTGTCATACTATCATAGGTAAATGAGCCATAAAGGCTGTCATAAAATAACTAGAATAAAGCATAAGGCAATACTCGATATAGGACGACCCAACATGATATACTGACTTATAGGTATGACGTACGGGCCTATAAGGCCGACATGATCATTTATATACTCAAAATATAGACCGACAGGGCCATACAAGTATCCACATACATGACATATGTCTACAAACCTCTAAGAGTACATAAATATCATAAAGGTCGAGACATGGCCCCACCATACCAATCAATACATGCCCAAATCATATTGGCCAAATATGCAACTCTGGAGCAAATGGAGTAAACCAACACCTTCTACTGAGGTGATATCCTACTTGGAGGACTCTCAACCTGTCTATCAGGACCTGCGGGCATAAAACACAGCATCCCCAAGCAAAAGGGACATCAATAGAATATTTGTACTGAGTATGTAAGGCATGAAAGCAGTATATAGTAAACATGGAAGTAAAGACTCAACTTGTAATTCTGAATAGCACTGTGAATCATGAAACATTTATAATGTCATGCATATTCATATAAATGTCATATTATGCATAGGTATATGCGTACATAACATCATCAAGCCTCTGAGGGTGTCCCATTATATCATCTCGTCCACTGTGGACAAAATCATCAATGTATACCAACTGATCAGGTGGTGGTGTGTATATAACTCCATAACCATTCCCCATACCTCATATACATATAATATACATGTATATAACATCATCTGGTCATGGGTCAATTTACATGTATAAATGAATGCAATGCATGAGAAGTATGCCAATAAGATCTCTCGGAATGTCATAAGAGCATTATGCCTTTGATTAATATCATGAAATAAACTTTATCAACTTATGTATTTTTTTATACCTATGAATATACGATAGAATAATAGGACACATGGGGAATCAAGACATAGGAACCCCTAGTACTATTAAGAATATAGTCATTTGTGAAAGTTGCATGTTTGCTCGTTTCGTGTGTATCATACGGATCATGTCAAAATAAAAGAAGGGATAGCCTTGACATACCTTTTGTCGTTTACCTAATTACACGATGACAGTTTAGCCTGTTAGTACTTCAATCTACAACAAACAACAAGGGACCATTGTTAAGCTTACGGAAGCTAGAACTCAACATAAATGTGCGACTAGATCATCTATGAAACACCTCCCCTTATTCTTTTCATTTTCCTCAAATCAAACAACAATACCAACATGTCCAATATGTCAACAAACACACACACACACACACATATACACACACACACACACGTTACAACATATCACCAAAACAATCCATACTATCTCACCCAACAACCAAGTTCTAACTTGCACTTTCCAAGCCTTCTCTCCTTCCAAACACATCAACCATAATGGCAATAGTATTACTAAGTTATTTCTACTCATTTCCTGCCATAAAACATCAAGAATTCAACTACAAAATAGTCTAACAACTACAACACTTCAACATGAAGTTCAACCTACTTCACAAGTTTACTTTAAACAAATCAACTAGATATACATAGATGATCTTAAAAAACATATAGGAGAGTTAAACCTTACCCTGGCAGCAAGAGTACTTGTCCAACTAAGCTTTACTTCAAGCTCAACCAAGCTCTTTACCCCAAACAACAAAGTAGAGAGAGATAACTAGGTGATCTTGATCTTCCAAGAGAGAAATTACCTTACCAACTTGTGTATTTGGTTTTGACCCGTGGGATAACTTTGAGAGTGATCTTGGGATGATATTTTGGAGCGCCTTCACATTTCGATAGAGAGATAGGGATTCGAAATTGTTTTCTTTGTGAAATATCTATGTATATATGGCCCCACTAATGGGCTTGGGTAGATAGGTTGGATGCCTATCTCTATCCTTTCCCTTTTCCTTTTAATTTAGTCCCCAAACTGTTAAGTAGGTGATGAACCTACTTGTCACCTACTTAATCAAGTAGGTGATTCATGTTGGTTCTTTTCTATTTTGAAACATGTGTCTCATCCTCATTAAATAATTTAGACATGTGTCGAGTAGCTCAATCAAGTAGGTCAGAAAGTAAGTTGGTGAAGCATGCACGTCGGGTAGGCAAATAGCTCATTTTTATTTGTCCAAAATCTCCTTTCTCGCGTTTAAGTGCATTCGTCCTCAACCTAGTTGTTTGTATCCTGAACGGAAATATGGATGTAATATCATTAGATCACTTTATATACTTTAAAAGAGAATCTCATTTCCGAGCTTACATCAATTAACTTACGACGTACTTTCATGTATGAAAACATGGGGTGTAACACCCAGAATAAGGCACATAAGGACCACGACCCCTGGAAGCACTATGGGATGTGTGAAGCGCCGACTAAAATGGCCTGGGAGGATGACCCCTACCAAAATTACCCCTGCCTCCAGATGAGGCACCACAAAAAATATCGGAATAAAGAGGCCTCTTATCCGACCCTTGCCCTATGTCATGTGCAAGAACCACCTCGATCTACCTGACGACATTAGTAGCTGTCTGAAAAGAAATCTCACCCCAGTCTCCTAGGCCATCTGTATCCTGATAAGGTGAGTGAGTCCATCAATAAACCTCCCCACCCTCTCTCTCTTAGTAGGAAGAAGAAGAAGAGCATGACGGGCTAGATCCACAAAACGGGTCTCCTACTGAGTGGATGACACTGCCCTGCTGGAGACACTCAAACTGCCTGCGATAGTCCTCCCTCAGTGTAATAGGAAGGAACTTCTCTAGAAATAGCTAAGAGAACTGGTCCCAAGTAGGAGTAGGCGACCCGACTAGTCTGGTCGATATATAATCCTTCCACCATATCTTGGAGGAACATGTCATATGAAACACATCAAAATCGACCCCATTGGTCTCAACTATCCCCATTTTTCGCAACAGCTCATGGCAATGGTCAAGATAAACCAGTGGGTCCTTAGAAGACGCACCAGTAAAGTGAACTGGTAAGATCTTGGTAAATTTGTTCACTCTCAACAAGCCTCAGAAGACATAGCGGGCCTATCACCGGCCTGTGCCGCAACACCAGTTGAACTACCCCAACTTGCGGGGCTGCTGGAGTGTGATACTAGGGATCCATCTGCTTCGCAGTGTGAGTAGCGGGAGTTTGTGCTCCTCCCCTAGCATGAGAGACGGCTGGTGCCATAGGAAATGTACCGGCCTGGACCATACTCTCTATAAATCCCACCAAACGGACTAGAGCATCCCGATGCACTAGGCGGCGATGAACCCCTCTGGGAACTAAGCTGGTTTAACAGGTACAATCTGAGCTGGAATATCCTCATCAAAATCTACTTGAGGCTCCACTTCTAGTACTGTTGCTCGATCTCTAGGTTGAGCTTTGCCCATGCCTCGGCCTCTGGTGCGACCTCCACCTCGACGTCTGCCCCCCCATAGGAGTTACTGTTGGGTGCTCTGGTT
This sequence comes from Nicotiana glauca, assembly GCA_026770625.1. NCBI lineage: Eukaryota > Viridiplantae > Streptophyta > Magnoliopsida > Solanales > Solanaceae > Nicotiana > Nicotiana glauca. Next base: position 31,100 of record MDKF010793805.1, on the reverse strand, counting down.
GTTGTCTAGCTAAATATGCGGTGTGTGTTCATATGTGAGAGATCAAGAATAGAAGAGTTCAATCATTAATAGTCAAATAAAATCGCATGATAGAGAAGAATATATAGTGAAATTGTTCCTAAATCTATAGCCTCTGGAAGATAAGTACAGAAACACATAGGTTGTTGCAGCGTGCAACCCGATCCCACCATATAGCACAATCCTTCCTTATTCCACCGTAATAATATCTACAATCATAATAAATATATGTTGAGGCACGCAACCCGATCCCATCATATAACGAAATTAGTATCACAATTCACCCTTATTTCATTGTATTAATCCACCCTTATTTTACCTGCCGCGGCATACAACTTGATCCCACCATATTAGTGCAGATTCACCCTTATTCCTCCTTGTCAATCCACCATTATTTCACTTGTTGTGGCATGCAAACTGATCCTGCCATATCGGTACAATTATTCACTGAGTACAATTAAATCCATATTTCAAATCACAAGAACCTTCAAAACTGATTAATATAAAGCTTAAACAGAAAGGAAACCTTGTACCACTTTAAAATTCACATATGAAATACTATACGGTAAAATAAGTCCAGTAAATGACAACTAGAAGGTGGAAGTACGTCAATTAAGGCAATTAACAGCAAGTCATGAAAGCATGAAGAGGTCTAACATATTTAACAGGAGAAATATTGATTAAGAAGTAGCAATTAAAGCATGAAGGCGTTTAGGGCACATAACAGTTAAGGGCCCTAAGACAGGGAAGGAGATAATTGAAGAAAAGTGGAAAATCGGGGAAACAAGTAATTCGGTGGCGTATAAGCTTTCGTCACCTCGCATATACGTTGCAACACATGAAATTCACATAGCACATAGTCGAGGGTTACTAATTCCCTCAAATCAAGGTTAAACTCAACACTTACCTCACTCCGCAATCAACTCAAAGCTATATCGGGGCCTTTCCCCTTGAATCCGCCTCCAAACCACTCGTATCTAACCACAATTGACTCAATAATATCAAATATTACTAAAGGAATCAATTACAATGCATAAATTTAGATTTCCCACACTTTTCCCCAAAAAAGTCAAAAAGCGACCCCGGGTCCGCTTGGTTAAAACCCCGAGGTTCGTACCAAAATCCATTCACCCATTCACCCCGAGCCTGAATATGTAATTAGCTTCGAAATCTGACCTCAAATTAAGGTGTAAATCCCTAATTTGCAAACCCCCCCAATTCTTCTTAAACCTTAGTTCTACCATGGAAGAACAAAGATTAGGTCTAAAAATTAATGAGTGATGTTAGAAATGTAAGAAAATGAGTTAAAGTGTACAAACCTATAAATTGATGTTGAGTTTTCATTTCAAAATCGCCTCTAGGCCGAGCTCTAATGGAGAGTTTATGAAAACAAAATGGAATAATCCCTTTTTGGTCTGTTTTTAATCATTGGGCATCAGGCCTTCTTCGCGTTCGCGAAGGGCCTGTCGCATTCGCAATGTGCAGCAGCCCAAGTGGCCTTTGCGTTCGCGAGTTCTCCTACGCGTTCGCGAAGGCTGTTCCCCCCGGCCCTCGCGTTCACTAGCCAATGCTCGCATTTGCGTCCAAGAAATGATTATCCCCTCCCCCAGGTCCCTAAAGCTACACGTTCGCGTGAAGCTGGCCACGTTCGCTGAGGGTAAAACCCCCAACACTACACACTCGTGACCCAACAATCACGTTCGTGATAAAGAAAGTCCCACCCTGTCCAGCTCACTCTTCGCGATAGAGAAGAAGGAAACCATATGACAATTGAAACTAAGGAAGAACCAGATTTTTCTAAGTTCCAAACCACCCGTAGCCTATCCAAGATTCACCCGAGCCCTCGGGGCTCTAAACCAAACATGCACACCAGTCCAAAAATATCATATGAACTTTCTCACATGATCAAAATGCCAAAATAATGCCTAGAACTACGAATCGAACACCAAACCATTAGGTTTTCCTTTTTCAGAAGAAAATTATAATTCTTCCATATTTGTCTAGTCCCTTTTTATTAGAGAAAAATATTTGGACTTCTAGAAATTGAGGAACATTCCTTCTAATTCAATAGCATCCACAATGTAGCCATGAGGGGTTTAGAGTCTTGTTTAGGGGGAAGAACTTTTCGGGACAAGTGTTAGTGTGCCATTTGTGTTTGCCTCTTCGTAAGGTTATTTTCTCGATATTTTTTACTCTCATTTATATAGTGGATTGCTCATCTCTACCCCTGGATGTAGGTCAAATTGACCGAATCACGTTAAATATTTGTGCCTCTTTTGGTATATTTATCTTATGTTATCCAATTTATCGTCTTTCAAGGTTTTCCTTACTAGTTTTTGCATGAAAATTGATCATTTCATTCCTAACAAGTCGTTTCAGAGGAGGCTTAATACATGTTCAACTTGGCGGATTTAGTTCTAGCCGTAATCTATTTGACGATAATCATGATTTTTGTCGGAGAAATTTGATCGGAGTGACTCCCATTGAGACAAACTTTATGGTGGAGATTTGGAGATGTGACTTGTTGAAGGTTATGTGAAGAAGGTGGATCAAATTTATTTTGTCAGAAAGTTCTAGCTAAGGGGAGAATTGTTAGGTGTTTGCTCTTATTTTCTTATCATATTTGATCATCCTATCTCATGAAGGAAAGGACAATACATTTACCATAATTGAGTTATCCTGTTTTAGAAAAAAAATTATAATTCTTCCATATTTGGCTAGTCACTTTTCTTGGAGGAAAATGTTTGGACTTCTATAAATTGAGAATCTTTTTTTCTCATTCAGTAACATCCACAATGTGGCCATAAGGGGTTTGAGAGTCTTGTTTAGGGGAAATTTTTTGGGACAAGTGTTAGTGTGCCACTTGTGTTTGTCTCTTCATGAGATTGTTTTCTCGATATTTTATTTTCTCTTTTATATAGTGGACTGCACATCTTCCTCCGTGGATGTAGGTCAAATTGACTGAACCATGTTAAATATTTGTGTCTTTTTTGTTTTATATATATATATATATATATATATATATATATATATATATATATATATATATATTCTATTGTGTGATTTATCTTTATTCAAGATTTGTTTTACTAGCTTTCGCATAACACCTGATTGTTTTGATTCTAACACTATGTACTTTTATTTTCTCTTACTTTATGTCTATTGAGCAAAATCTAGTTACGCCAATATAGAGGTCGATCGTATAGTTACGATGAGGAAAAGAACTTGAGGCATAACTTTTCTCTTTACTTTTTAGCAAACATTTGAGATAAATTATCATTTTTTTTTAATTTTGATGAAATCGAAAATTTAAAACTAAGTGTGATATGCTAGCAGACTTGTATTTTTATGAAACTTACCTCGAGCGAGATAAAGAACATAAAAAATGGGTCGTCAAATGAGGGAAACCCAAGTGTCTTAAATTAAACACGATTCCAAAACCCTCTTATATTAAAAAAATCATACGAAAAAATAAAAACAAAGCAAGGTTCGAGGTCAAGTATCTAGCCCGTCTTTTCTGAATCACAAAACAAGAGCATTTTAACCAAATCTAGAAGGATGCTCCAAAATCACCGCCACATATACATCACTAAGCATAGTATAACTATCACTACCATACTCTCTATAAAATCAATCTCACTCGGTAGTTCATCACTGTCGCGACCCAAAATCCAGTAAGGTCGTGATGGTGCCGGACACCGCTGTCAGGCAAGCCAACCATAACTACTTAATTAAATTCTCATTTAAATAATTGTGAAAACTTTGATTTTTCTTTAATTTTTCTAGTAAAAGTTACCCATTTCAAATTAAATATAGATGTTACGAAATCAATACAAAATACCCCATAATCATCCCAGAACCCGGTATCACAAGTGCACGGGCATTTTCTAGGAATGAAATAAAATACAGTAACTGTCGGAATACAAAGTTGATAGAAATGAAAATACAACACAATACTCTAAAGGAGACTTTGCTGGTTGCGGGTCGTCTCGATAAATGCAATGCACCTAAGTCTTCGTATCAACCATACAGCTATGCCACTAAACCATTAGTCACACATGAACCCGTGCAACAAAAATGCACAACAAGTGTAGTATGAGTACAAAAATAATGTGTACCCAGTAAGTATCCCGTCTAATCTCGAAGAAGTAGAGACGAGAGGTCGACTTCGACACTTACTAGTTGTCCAATAACCAATAACATAGTAAAACGTGGATTTTTATAAAGATGGATGTAACTCAATAGCATGAAGCAAGTAAATAATTCTTTCATTAATAGGAGATTTCCAAATTTATTTTTCATCATTTATAAATTTACCTCAAGTCAGGGAGAGCAAATATCAATATCTATAAATCCCAAGGCATGTAATACAAGCATGCGCAAATCATGCCGAATACGTACGACCCGATCCAACAATATTTAAATTGTGCACTGCCAGAGGGTCGAATGGCGCGAACCATAGATGCATCTATTTTCCGCTCGCGAATCATACATGCGACGCGGTCAAATATAAATAAACACAACAATCAGTCAATCAAGAATTCATTAAGGAACAATTATCCAAGGAAAAGACAATTCTCTTTTAACAATTCAAGAAAATGAAGTTTAATTTTTTTAGAAATTCATTTACTAATTCGATGTGATTTAAGCAATTCAGACTGTCAATAAGATTACAAATATTCAAAGTATAGCATGCTTTGTGGTCCTAGACTATATGGACTTAAACATAATAGCAGCTACGCACGGACTTTCATCACCTCGTGCATACGTAGCCCCCACAAATAGGATCACAAATCCAATTAATTAACCTATGGGGACAATTCCCTTTTACAAGGTTAGAAAGGAGACTCACCTCGCTCTGAAGTCCAATGACCGACTTTCAAGCCCTCCCAATGACTCAAACCGATGCCCCGACACTCCAAAACTAGACAAATAACGGGGAAACCAATGAAAATACACCCTAGTATTCATAACAATTCAATTTATACGAAATTCCAACTCCGCTCGAAAAGTTGATAAAATCGCCCTCAGGCCCACGAGCCCGGATTTCGAAATTTTTTAAAGATAAAGTTTACCCATAACCTCACGAACTCAAATACGTAATTTATTCTTAATTTCATGCCCAAAATCGTGGTCAAAATTTGAAAATATCTATCCTAGGTCTTTCCACCAAAACCCTAAGTTTCTACCAATTTTTTTGCTCAAATCCGTAATAATATCACGTATTTAACTCATAAAGGGTGGAATTAACTTACCTCATGTTTGATGATGAAATCCCTCTCTTGAAGCTCTCCAAAAATCGCCCAAACAAGAGTAAAATGGAATAAAATAGCCAAGACCCCCAATTTAAAGATCCTTACTGCCTCTAGCATTTCCGCACATGCGGTCACACGACCGCTTTTGCGGTTCCACAGGTGCGGCCCCTCTACCGCTCCTGCGGTTTCTCACCCGACTCCCCTTTTCGGTTCTGTGCCTCAACTATCGCAGGTGTGGTCCCGCTTCTGTGGTTACATAACCGCATATGCAGTCTCTTCACTTTTGGCCAAACACCGCATTTGCGTCCCTCTTAGCCGCTTCTGGCGCTCCGCACCTACGGCCCAAGTGTCGCAGGTGCGGTTACACCGGAAGGCAACAACTTCAGCTCTTCCTCCAAATTCCAATTCGATCCGTTAACCACCTGGAATCCACCCGAGGCCCTCGGGACCCCGTCCAATCACAACAACCAGTCCCATAACATAACGTGGACATACTCGAGGCCTAAAATCACATCAAACAACGCTAAAACCATGAATTACACTCTGTTTCAAACTTGATGAACTTTAGAACTTCAAACTTCTTCATTCGATGTCGAAACCTATCAAATCACGTCTAATTGATCTCAAATTTTGCACACAAGTCACATTCGACATTATGGACCTACTCCAACTTCCGAAATAGGATTCCAACCCTGATATAAAAAAGTCCACTTCCGGTCAAACTCCTAAAAATCCTTCAAATTTTTATCTTTAGCCAAATGGCTCCAAAATGACCCCATGGATCTCCGAATTCACTTCCGATCGTGCTCCCAATACTAGAATCACCATACAGAGCTATTTTCAAACTTGGAATCCCAAACAGACATCGATAACACCGAAATGCACTTCAACCCAAACTTATGAATTTTTTCCAAAAATTCTAACTTTCACTATAGGCGCTAAAACGTCCCCGGGTCTTCCAAAACCCGATCCGAACATACGCTCAAGTCTGAAATCATCATACGAACCTGCTGGAAACTTTGAATTCCGATTCCGAGATCGTTTACTCAAAATCCAATATTAGTCAATTCTTTCAACTTAAAGCTTCCAAAATGAGAATTCTCTTTCTAATTCAACTCCGAACTTCCCGAAATTCATTTCCGACCATGCGTACAAGTCATAATACCTGAAGTGAAGCTGCTCATGGCCTCAAACTGATGAATAACGCACTAGAGCTCAAAACGACCGGTCGGGTCGTTATATTCTCTCCCACATAAACATATGTTCGTCCTCGAACGTGCTAAGAACTGCGCTGGAGTTGTCCGAAATCACTGTTTAACACCTTGTGCACCTATCCGTACTACTACAACCCAGTTGAGGCCATTAGCTCGATCAATTCTGAAGATGTTGCCTTTTATTCAAGCAAATAAGCTTAGATCCCAATCCCAACATCAGAAATTCTCAGTCAGGCCTACTTCTAATTTATGAACACCGTATCAATCATTGCACGAGGTACCAGAACATGACTACATACCTTTTCTGAATTCTCACCATGCACCAAATCATTCACAGGACCATAATAACATTTTCTGATCATAATAACCATTATTTCCCGAATCTGATGCTCACAACGTACCTCAAGATATATATAAGTGTTGTTCCAACTCTCGCAATACCGCCACGATAGAAGAGATATATAAAAATTCATAACCAACAGCCAAGTTAACAAATCATTGAGGCTACACTCCTGACAAGAACATTACTTCATTCTGAACCAAATAATGTCCTTTGCTCTTTAATATACTTCATACAATCTGATTGCACTGATCCTAGATCCAATAACCTTGTCTCACCCAGTACAAACTGCTCAGGCAACAAGCTACCCCAGACATGACCAAAAGTCTCGTATGATGCCACAATGTGCCAATAGGATACCAACTCGAACGTGATACATAAGGAAACCGAATACTGGAAGGGACTAGTCAACTCACGATGCTAATATGGACTTTCCTCAGAAAATGGAAAACAAGACACAAAAAAATTAGAATGCAGAAAACTGTACTCAACATCATATTGTTGCGGTGTGCAACTCGATCCAAACAACATACCCATGGCGGCGTGCCAACCGATCCACACATAAAATTCACATAAGGAGATACATACCGAGCTAAATTGCTCATTACAACAAAATACCGAGTATCGGTCCCAAGCACGCTAAGTGCATAATATCATCTCTGAGGGGACATATAGCGCCATAAACTAACAAACTCAAGCATAACTGAGGTGCAATATATGTTCTGAAGCTAAAGAGCCATCCTGCTCACATATCACCATCACTACGCGGAACCTCAATACATAAGAAAACTATCGCGCCATTCACAACTCGCACGACACAATATAGCATTACATGAAATAGCCCATGATGAAATAACAACCCACACCTGAATACTCCTCCATAAGGAGCGCTATGCTGAAATGAACACATTCGGTCTGATAGAAGGCCCATATTCATGCGTAAATCCATTCACAGACCTCAAGCCGATTCTGATTGCACCGAACTAAGTCTATAATTTTTCTTGGGTCCATAATAACCCCTTTTCCCATGACACACAGGAACAACCATCATAACCGGAATAATCCTCCACAGTTCACAACCCAATAAATCGAGTGCCCTCCAAGCATAAATTCTCAAATTAACTATATCACCATAATCTTCATACTCGGTTTAACTCTTCAATCAATTAAGTAACTACATGCCACACTTATACAGTCTTCTCATGGGGCACGCTCCTATGACCTTCTATAATAGATAACAAATCTGCACATCCATACCACAGGCCACACTAACGCTGAAAAGCGATCAAGACTCTATAACCAGGATGCAAAGCCTCTTTCACAAACTACCGACTTCAGGCGACGCCGTAGATAATACCAACTCACTCCAAATATCCAAATCCCCTTCCTACTCATCTGAGCTCGTGACATCCTCGTCAAATACTGAATCGCAACCTTGATCCTCACCTTCAAATTTCATACCATTCACTGCACCAAACAAGCTATGCGATAGAACACAATTTTTATCATAACTTCGGAACCACTAATAGACTAATATTTCATCAAATAGAAACTTTTCACTTAACTCATTTCTGGAGAACCATAGCAACACACAAGTGAATTCTTATAACCGTAGAACATTCAAATCCTCAAGTAGTGGCCTAAACTACCACACCCTTCCAGGACCTGCCTACACATAACATGCCATAATACTTGAATACTTTCAAAATTATCAATTACGGCTGCCGCCGAGCCTCGCACGCACCGCCATCACTATGCCAATCCAACCATGGCTAACCAATATATCATTTTCTAATTCATCATTAACTTGCCGTAGAGATAATAATAGCTCCATTCCTTACATCACCAACCTCAATCTGCACTCACCTTGAATGACCCCATCCCACGAGACCACCCTGTCTCCAAACCTATGAATCATTTTATACACTCCTTGCACACACCGTCACATCTTCAACTGATACACCCGTTCTGATAATTCATATACGAATCCAAAGTAAACATTTTGAGCCTCTTATCATAAGCTACTAAAAAAGCTTGATTCTTAACCATACTGCGGGCTTGAACTTTTAGGCACCGCATTTTTGACCTTTGAATTCACTAGGACCGTTATTGAGAGTCACCCACTCTGACATGGTCCCGAATGTAATCAACGGCAAGGCTCTGCTAGCACATGGCCGCCCTCTCAATGAAGCACCCGGCCGAATCACCTTCCTTACAACTCACTTCTACGCGAAGCATAATTTCTGAGTCTTCCCAATGCCCGAACATGAATCGATGATGCCATTTATAGAAGTCATTCTTCAATTTCTTTGCTCAAATTACTACTAATGTTCTCTTTCCTTAGTCGCGGTAACCCATCAATATGCCGATATCTAGAAATCTTACAAATAGGCGACCAGACAATCCAACCGTAGGCGGTGAGACTCTCCCACTTAGTTTGAAGCCACTATTAAACAACTTTGGAACCCACCAAGATTCTCTATCTCTTATTGACATGACCTTGCGCAATTAAACCGCCAGATTCCTCGAAATCCTTCCTTTAGCATTTTATGAACACTCTAAATCTCTAGCAATATTCATACATAAGACCTCTTTCCGGGATAGTTAATAGAATCCTTCTCCGAAGCTTTTCCAACCACGCGACCGTTAATCTGCTCATAGGAGACATCCCCTAAATATAAAGACTATGCACCGACATCTTCTAAAGTCGCTGCATGGGGTACGATTACTACGACATCAATAATCCATCCTGAGCCCGTGCTCATCCACTAGCTGCACAAGTCCATTCACTTCTCGTGGACATTAACTAAATGTGCGACAATATCTTCCAATTCAAAGTTATGGCTTATCCTTCTTCATATCAAGCAACTCTTTGATATGGCTTTCCGTCATATCGAATCTCCCGCTGTTATGCTAGCCAATATTTCAAATTAAGCTCGTATACCCAATCACCGTCTACTAAAAATTCCCAAATCACTCCAACTTTTCGCAAGGGTGTAGTTATCCTGCCACTGAATCCACGTGCTGCTCAGCTAATGCCTTAGATCAAAGTCTAATTCGGTAGCACTTGAACCAATACACCGCTACTAACTTTTAAACCTTTCCGAAGATCATCTTTCTTGAGCCGTCAACATTAGAAATACACATTCAATCCTGAACCACCGCATCTCGTGATCTCTAACAGCCGCTTCTCCAATATTATCTTACAATATCCTACCCTAAAGGTAAATTGTTAAAGGTCTTAACATCGGCGAACTTAGTACATTCAACAAGGACAACAACACCCCATCACAAATGAAAATTCCACCATGCTCGCAAATACCAAGCCTCGTTAATCCATCAATCCAAATATGAACATCCTTATCTCGATTGCCTTTCCCCCACTGGGAATAAAATACTGAATATCTAAATCATGCACTGAGTAAACCTTCCTTCAAGTCATTCACTACCCCGACACGTAGGCAAGCATCATACCATCAAATCAATACTGCACGACAATCGTTCATAAGCATCATGGAAACTTGTGCCTAGCCTCAGATCTCTCAGAAATACAACTACTGAGCTGAAATGATAGAAAATCCTTCCACAAGGCGACGATAATAGTCAAATCAACTACGTCGGGAGAAACATCCTGTACCACCTCTGTAGTACCTTTAAAATTTCTAAATTCCTGATTTATAATAAGCGCTCCACGTCGCACAAGATTGAATAGGAAGGAAATAAAGGCACAAGACTCGAAGGAATCAAACCACACGATGATGAATCAAGAAGGGAAGTACTCCTAACAGCCCTGTAGCCTGCTGAAAATAAGTACATACGTCTCCTACCGATCCGCGAGACTCTACTAGACTTGCTCATGACTCGTGAGACCTAAGAGTGCTCTAATACCATGTTGTCACGACCCAAAATCCACTAAGGTGGTGATAGAGTCGGACACTGCTGTCAAGCAAGCCAACTATATTTTTATTAATTAAATTCTCATTTAAATAATTGTGAAAACTCTGATTTTCCTTCAATTTTTCTAGTAAAAGATACTCATTTCAAATTAAGTATAATTTTTAAGAAGTCGATACAAAATACCCTATAGTCATCTCAGAACCCGATGTTACAAGTGCATGAGCATTTACTAAGGAATGAAATAAAATACAGTAACTGTCCAGAATACAAAGTGGACAGAAATGAAAATACAACACCATACTCTGACGGAGACTTTGCTAGCTGTAGTTTATCTCGATAAATGCAACTCACCTAAGTCTCTGTATCAACCATACTGTTGTGCCACTAAACCACTAGCCACACATGAACCTGTGCAACAAAAATGCACAACAAGTGTAGTATGAGTACGAAAACAACGTGTACCCAGTAAGTATCCCGTCTAATCTCAAAGAAGTAGAGATGAGAGGTCGACTTCAATACTTACTAATGGTCCAATAATAATATACCAATAACATAGTAAAACGTGGATTTTTATAAAGATGGCTGTAACTCAATAGTATGAAGCAAGCAAATAATTCTTTCATTAATAGGAGATTTCCAAATTAATTTTTCATCATTTATACGTTTACCTCAAGTCAGGGAGAGCGAATATCAACATCTATAAATCCCAAGGCAAACAATGCAAGCATGCGCAAATCATGCCCAGGACGTACGGCGCGATCCAACAATATATAAACTGTGCACTGCCAGAGGGTCGAATAACGTGAACCATAGATGCATCTATTACCCCGCTCGCAAATCATACAAGCGTCGTATCCAAGGAACATTATCCAAGGAAAAGCCGATTCTCTTTTAACCATTCAAGAAAATGAAGTTTATTTTTTTTAGAAATTTATTTACCAATTCGACATGATTTAAGCAATTCAGACCGTCAATAAGATTATAAATATTCCAAGTATAGCATGCTTTTGGGTCCTAGACTACCCGGACTTAAACATAATAGAAGCTACGCACAGACTCTCGTCACCTCATGTGTACGTAGCCCCCACAAATAGGAGCACAAATGCAATTAATTCACCTATGAGGACATTCCCTCTTACAAGGTTAGAAAGGAGACTCAGCTCTCTCCGAAGTCCAATGACCGGCTTCCAAGCCCTTCCAACAACTCAAACCGATGCCCCGACTCTCCAAAACTAGCCAAATAACGGGCAAACTAATGAAAATACACCCTAATATTCATAACAATTCAATTTATATGTGTCACGACCCCAACCTCGGTCGTGATGGCGCCCAACACACTGCTAGGCAAGCCCGACCAATTAAATAACCTTAACCATTTTATCCAGTTCATGAATTAATTAAAACAGATAAATTACTAAGTCACAATACTGAAATCCTAAAATGGGGTTAAACATGCAAAAATCCCAAATAGAAAAACCACTACACATCCCGTAAAATCCGATGTCACAAGTCTGAGGCTATAATACATGAGTATCAACCTACTACATATCGTTCTTTAGAAATGCAGAAATGAAGTAAATAAGATAGAAGGAAGATCAGGACTACGAATGCCAAATGCAGCTACCTTAATACTCCCAGATATGATGCTAGACAAAGAAGTCCTCACACAGCCTCACGTGTACCTGGATCTGCACGCAAGGTGCAGGGAGTAATGTGAGTACTCCGATCCAGTGAGTGATAAACATAAATAAAGGTTGAGAATAAGAAATCCTGAATAAGTAATACTATAAATAGAGCAACTTGAACCCTGTAGTATAAAATCAGTAAATCAATGAAAACAATTATGGAAATACCACAACAGATAAATAAGTAAATGACAAACAAATATGCAATGCAACACATAGACCGATACTCTCCTATACCCACTGCGGTGTGCAGCCCGCTCCATTTATTTATCATCGACGACGCTCACTGGGGGTGTGCGGACTCCGGGAGGGGCCCCTTACAGCCCAAGCGCAATAATAAGCCATCTCGTGGCATCAACTAGGCCCTCGGCCTCATATCAATATTAACATCATACCACTGCGGCGCGCAACCCGATCCCATACTCAGTCCAGAATCACATAAGCCTCTCGGGCACAATAATATAGAAATATTCAGCCCAAACTTCATTTAAAAATATTAATTAAGTTTCAAGTTTGAGAAAAGGTGGCTGAGTTTGCAAAACAGTATTAAATACTAGGACCGAGTTCAATAATACATAAAAATTGTAAGAAACCAGTAATAGCAATCCCTGAAAAATTAAATCAATTGGCACGAAGCCCAAATATAGCAATCAGCTCAATTATAATGATAATAAGTGAATTTCAATCAAATACGCAGTATATTCATCTACCGGGACGGACCAAGTCACAATCCCCAACGGTGCTCTACCCCACGCTTGCTATTCGACGTGCAAGTCACCTCAATATATCACTACGATGTGCAAAATATGGGGTTTCAAACCCTCAGAACATCATTTACATCTATTACTCACCTCAAGCTGACCAAAATCCTACCTCGCTATGCCCTTGCCTCTCAAATCAACCTCCTCTTCCGTCGAATCTGATCAAAACCAAAATGAATACGTCACAATAAGCCAATGGAGTAATACCCAATCGAAAACAATCTAAAATAGCAAAAATCTCAGAAATTAGCAAAACCTGAGCCCCGGTCCCGCTTCTCGAAACTTAGAAATTCTTACACCAATGGGTTCCTTATCTTGGCATGAGTCTTTACATATAAAGAACACCAAAATCAGAGTCCAAATGGCCCCTCAAATCCCAATTTGAAATATTAAAACTCAAGCCCTAGTTCTTCCCCCTTTTGCTAAGTTTCCATGGATTTCAAGGTCAAATTCACAATAAAAACGTGTTTTTAGTTCATAGGGCTTACCTCCAATCAATCCCAATCGAAACCCTCTTCAATTCCCATCCAAAAGCTCTCAAGGTGTTCAACAATGGAGGAAAATAACTTAGGCTCGTGGATGAAATATCATTTAAAAACCCTTCTGCTAGTTGACCCTTTACTTTATGCGAACGCGAGGGCCCACTCGCTTTCGCGATGAACAACTTATGCCATTGGCCAATTTACCCTTCGCGAACGCGGTTCCCAAACCGCGAACGCGAATCCTTGGGGTCTCTAAGCCTACGCGAACGCGTAACCCAAACGCGAACGCGAAAGAGAACTCACCACTGGACCCCAGCCCTTATACGCGAACGCGAAGGCCTTCATGCGAACGCGATGCCTGACCTCCTATCCTTCCGCGAACGCGAGGAATCCACCGCGAGCGCCAAGGCCTAACCCATAGCCCTCAATTATCCTTCTACATGTTCGCACTCACCCTACGCGAACGCGAAGGGTTAAATCTCTGCAACCCTGATCTGAAAAACCTACAATTTCCAAGTGCTATAATTGGTCCGTTTGACCATCCGAAATCACTCCGAGGCCCCCGGGACCTCAACCAAAAGTACCAACACATCCTAAAACATCATTAAAACTCGTTCCAATCATCAAAACACATCAAACAACACTAAATTCATCCATTCTCACCGGATTCAAGCCTAAGTTCTTCAAAAACTTCCGAAACACGCATTTGATCAAAAACCCAACCAAAACACCTCTGAATAACCTGAAACTTTGTACACACATCCTAAATCACCTAACAAAGCTACTTCAACTCTCGGAATTCCATTCCGACCCTCAGATCAAAATCTCACCTATCAACCGGAATTCGCCAAAATACTAACTTCGCCAATTCAAGCTTAATTCTACACCGGACCTCCAAAATAACTTCCGATCACTCTCCTAAGTCACAAATCATCCCCCGAAGCCAACCGAATCATCGGAATCCACATCCGAGCCTCCTAACATATAAGTCAACGTCTGGTTGACTTTTCTAAAACAAGCTTTCCTTAAAGAGAATAAGTGTCTCATTTCCTTCTAAAATCAATCCAAATCAACTCGTTCACACAAGACACTTATAATAAAGCATAAAGGAGTAGAAAATAGGGAAAATGGAGCGGTAACCCATGAGACGATGGCTCGGGTCACCACATCCTCCCCAATCTAAACAAATGCTCGTCCTCGAGCTTTCCCAAAGTTGTTCTAGAAGCCAACCAATAGCTGAATAACTTTACCATGCATATACCCGGGGGTGATCCCCCGTCACCCTATGTCACATAGGTCCGATTACACATTGTCACTGCAATTTCATAATCCAATCTAGCCCATAAACCTTAGAACCACATTTCCATTTTTGAAATCGTACACAAGTTCAGAATCTCCCATCTATATTCAGAACAAGCCCGAACCAGCTGTAATAACCCATACCTGTAACCCCAGGTGCAATTACCTGATATTCCATATAACTCAAACACATGTAGTGATAACTCCCATTCACAGCAACTGCCCAGAACAACCAATTATCGATAGAAAACCCCTTATTAGCTAAAGTCTCACTCCAACACTTCCATGTACTGCCAACGATAAATGAAACATGCAATAAACCATAACCATTTATTAGATCAACCATTCATGAAGCTATTTCTCCTCTTGAAATTACCATAGCAAATTTTAGAACCGAACCTCGATATTTACTCATCAAACATGTTGAAATCGAATCCGTTTTTATTCATTAATGATTCCAACGATCTTCCCTAATCCAACACACCACCCTGGTTACATGACACATCAATAGAGGCTTAAGTCACAACTAGTACAATACGCCCACCAATAAGCAACGGTCCGAACAAACTCAATCATGAAAATGACTCAAATGAAAGAGTTGTACCTCCAGCTCAACAGTACCATCACAACACAAGGCTGAGAACCCATCTCCCATCATAGAGACAGAACACACAAATCTAACTCGTAATATCATACATCCACATAACTTCGCCCCAATGCGTGACCTCATCCAATACGAACCGCTTAGGCAATAAGCCACCCCGTACATAATCAAAAGTCTTATATGATGCCACAAAGTGCTGATAGGCTACCGATTAAAATGCGGTACAAAAAGGAAGACGAACTCTGGAAGGAACTGCATAACTCACGCACTAACACGTGCTCTCCTTAGAAAAATAGGAAGCAAGGCATACAAAAATAGCATATAGAAAACTATGCTATATATCACACTGTTGCGGCGCGCAACCCGATCCAAATAACACACTCACGTCGGCGTGCCACCTGATCCACATATAACACTCACCTAAAGAGGTGTACATCGAGCTAAATTGCTCATTAATATAAAATACTGAATTTTGGTCACAAGCATGCTAAGTGCATAAGACCTTACCTAAGGGGACATATAGCGCTACAAGCTACCAAAACTCAAGCTCAACTGAGGTGTGATATACAATCTGAATCTCGAGAGCCATTTTGCTCATAAACATCATTTCTACGCGGATACTCAACACATAAGCATTTTCTCAAACTGTCTCACAACTCACACGGTGCAGTGTATCACTGCATAAAATTTCTGACAATGAAATAACACCCCGACTCCTCCTCCATAAGGAGCACATCACTGAAATGAACCCGTTTGGCCTGATATAGAGCCCATATTCACATTTCAATCCATCCGCCAATCTCAAGCCGATTCTGATCGCACTGAATTAGGTTAGTTACCTTTAAAGGTCCCTAACAACTCATCTTTCGCTCGTAACACATAAGAACCTCCATCATAGTCGGAGAAATCATCCGTAGTCCACAACTCAATAGACTGAGTGCCCTCCGGGCATAATTCAATGATATTATCACAACCTTCATACTTGGTTTAAGTCTTCAATCAATCAAGTGACTAACTGCCATACTTACACAATCTTCCTATGGGACACCCTTCCACAACCTACTATTACGAATAACTAGGACATACCTCCAAACTACCGATCGCACTAACACTGAAAAGCAATCAAGAATCATTAACCAGGGTGCAAAGCGTTTTCACAAAACACCGTTATCAGGTGACGCTGAAGAAAATACCGATTTACCTTAAACATCGAGACTTCTTCCCTGCTCATCCGAGCTCATGACATCCTTGTCCATGCCGAGTTGTTACCTCTATCGTAACTTCAAATTCCATACCACTCATTTCACCCAACATGCCAACATACGATAGAACATGCTCTTCATCACAGCTTCAGAACCATTATTAGATTAACATTTCATCATATTAAACTTTCCACTTAACTTACTTCAGGAGAACCATAACAACACACAGGTGAATTCTTATAACTGTAGAATACGCAAATCTCTAAGTAGTGGTCCAACCCACCATAACCCTTTCGGGATCCGCCTACACGTAACATGCCCATAATAATGGAATACTCTTGAATAACATCAATTACGACGGACGACAGGCCTCACATGTACCGCTACAAATCACATGCGTAACTTGATCATGCTGAAGGAATTGATCTCTACCACCAATATGCCAACAGATATATGGATAACCAATCCATCTTCTTTCGACTTACCCGGATTGCCCTAGGAATAATAGTAACTGCATTCAACATATAACACCATCCATCCGCACTCATCCCGAGTGACTTTGAATCACGAGACCATGATGTCTCATATCCCACGAACCATTTTGTACCTCTCAACTGCTACATCGCAAATTAAAACATCATAGAATATTCTACGAATTTCGAACCATTACTTGCACCTTCTTGATAGTGCTACATAGAAGCCCATAATTGATATAGAAAAATTACACATCTTGCCCTCTCCCAATGGAGACTCAGTTTCTAATCACATATACAAATTCAAGATACCTAATTGTCACATGTAGAATCTCGAACACATTAGTACCATTCTCGAGTATCATTTACTCTGTTTAACTACATTTAGGTTGATCCAATGAACAGAACCACCCGTGCCTTGTTAGCACTCTAACACCGCAAGATATGACCTTGTCGCAATACAAGCAAGCATCTTCCTACTCTATGCACCGAGCACTCTTTACTAACAGCAACTTAAGACATCCTGTGATTCTCAAACACATACGAGGCACCGTATAAACTTTGAAAATAAAAATAAATTCCTTCACAACCATCCTCGAACCCAATCTCTGTAAGTCATAACTGACTCACCAACGCGCCTCAAACTTGAACCAACATAGCACTTAGTCGTGCAATAAACTTAATCAATAGCAAACTCCCCAACTTGGCTCGAAGCCATAGATCAAAACGCACTCAATAAATCATACACATGTACTCTATTGCTGTTATAATATCATAGTGAGATTAACACAAATCCCTTATAAGCTTGTGAAAACATAGATCAATTAGAATTTAACTCTTCTGCAATTCTCACCTTCACCTTCGCAACATATACAACCACTCTCTAAGCGACCAATTTAGATTCCAACACGTATATTTCACTTATGATTGACATCTTCTAATAGACAACATAGGGATCACACCACTTTAGAACACTCCGCTGGAGATAACCCACCTGCTTCGCCTCAATATAACATTTCTATATACCTTCCATCGTCATACACATTACACAGTTACTTAGTCTTCCTGAGTCTGAACTCATACCATAACATGCAACTTACTTCACTCCCAACTTGGAGTCTTGAAAAGATTCTTCACACGCCTATAACTCGGGGCTACACATCCAATCACAATGGAAATCATACACTTAATAGTTCATCTATTATCCAGCAGACCTTCCTCGTAACTTCCAAGTCATATAGATACCTCTCGCAGTACTAACATACTCATCATATAGCTACCCAATCGTCATTCCTGCTAATAGGGACAATACCGAACGTATAAGTTCAAAACCACAGCTCACGTAATCAGCACCTTGGTGCTCAAGCCATAGGCAAAAATCCGACCTCAAGTCCACCAGATTGGCCCAACATTAACTCACAGAGATCACGTCTCACCCCTCGATCAGGGAATCACAAGCCATTAAGGCACATCTGATACTGAGCGCTCGTTCGCGCATACGGATACGTGGAAGGAATTTCAAGAGTTACTTTTCAAGCTGAATCAAATGACGCACGATAAGAATTCAAGAATATGAAGTTTTCCTAAAGGTTCCGCAACCTCCCGAGGATAAATACAGACGTCTCTGTTACTAAACTGGCTCATGACTCGTGAGACCTAGTAACCTAGGCTCTGATACCAACTTGTCACGACCCCAACCCCGATCGTGATGGCGCCCAACACACTGCTAGGCAAGTCCGACCAATTAACTAACCTTAACTATTTTATCCAGTTCATGAATTATTTAACAAAGATAAATTACTAAGTCACAATACTGAAATCCTGAAATAGGGTTAAACATGCAGAAATCCTAAATATAAAAACCACTACACAGCCCGAAGAATCCGATGTCACAAGTCTGAGCCTCTAATACGTGACTATCAACCTACTACATCGTTCTCTAGAAATGCAGAAATAAAGTAAATAAGATAGAAGGAAGATCAGGACTGCGAACGTCAAATGCAGCTACCTTGATACTCCCAGATATGATGCTAGGCAAAGAAGTCTTCACATAGCCTCAGGTGTACCTGGATCTGCATGCAAGGTGCAGGAAGTAATGTGAGTACTCCGACCCAGAGAGTAGTAAATATAAATAAAGGCTGAGAATAAGAAATTCTGAATAGGCACAAAGTAATTCTATAAATACAGCAACTTGAACCTAGCAGTATGAAATCAGTAAATCAATGAAAACAATTATGGAAATACCACGACAGATAAATAAGTAAATGACAATCAAATATTCAATGCAACACATAGACCGGTACTCTCCAATACCCGCTGCGGTATGCAGCCCGCTCTATTTATTTATCGTCGACGGCGCTCACTGGGGGTGTGCAGACTTCGGGAGGGGCCCCTTACGGCCCAAGCGCAATAATAAGCCATCTTGTGGCATCAACTAGGCCCCCGAGCCTCATATCAATATCAATATAATACCGCTGCGACGCACAGCCCGATCCCATACTCAGTCCAGAATCACATAACCTCTTGGGCACAATAATATAGAAATATCCATCCCAAACTTCATTTAAAAATAATAATTAAGTTTCAAGTTTGAGAAAAGGTGGCTGAGTTTGCAAAACAGTATTAAATACTAGGACTGAGTTCAATAATACGTAAAAATTGTAAGAAACCAGTAATAGCAATCCCTGAAGGATTAAATCAATTGGCACGAAGCCCAAATATAGCAATTAGCTCAATTATAATGATAATAAGTGAATTTCAATCAAATACGCAGTATATTCATCTACCGGGACGGACCAATTCATAATTCCCAACGGTGCTCTACCCCACGCATGCTATTCAGCGTGCAAGTCACCTCAATATAGCACTACGATGTGCAAATACGGGGTTTCAAACCCTTAGAACATCATTTACATATATTACTCACCTCAAGCCGGCCAAAGTCCTAGCTCGCTATGCCCTTGCCTCTCAAACCGACCTCTTCGTGCGTCGAATCTGATCAAAACCACAATGAATACGTCACAATATGCCAATGGAGCAATACCCAATAAAAACAATCGAAAATAGCAAAAATCTCAAAATTAGCAAAACTCGAGCCCCGGGCCCGCTTCACGAAACCCAGAAATTCTTACACCAACGGGTTCCTTATCTCTCCACGAGTCTTTACATATAAATAACACCAAAATCGGATTCCAAATGACCCCTCAAATCCCAATTTGAAATATTAAAACTCTAGCCCTAGTTCTTCCCCTTTTGCTAAGTTTCCATGGATTTCAAGGTCTAATTCACAATAAAAACGTGTTTTTAGATCATAGGGCTTACCTCAAATCAATCCAATCAAAACCCGCTTCAATTCCCGTCCAAAAGCTCTCAAGGTGTTCAATAATGGAGGAAAATAATTTAGGCTCGCGGATGAAATATCATTTAAATACCCTTCTGCCAGCTGACCCTTTACTCTATGCGAACGCGAGGGCCCATTCGCGTTCGCGATGAACAACTTATCCCACTGGCCAATTTACCCTTCGCGAATGTGGTCCCTTACCCGCATATGCGAAGCCTTGAGGTCTCTAAGCCTACGCGAATGTGTAACCCAAACGCGAACGCGAAAGGCAACTCACCACTGGACCCCAGCCCTTATACGCGAACACGAAGGCCTTCATGCAAACGCGATGCCTGACCTCCTATCCTTTCGCAAACGCGAGGACTCCACCTCGATTGCGAAGACTTAACCCCTGGCCCTCAATTCTCCTTCTACGCGTTCGCGACTCACCCTACGCGAACCTGAATGGTTAAATCTCTGCAACCCTGATCTGAAAAACCTACAATTTCCAAGTGCTAGAGTTGGTCCGTTTGACCATCTGAAATCACCCCGAGGCCCTCGGTACCTCGACCAAAAGTACCAAAAAATCCTAAAACATCATTCAAACTCGTTCCAATCATCAAAACACATCAAACATCGCTAAATTCATCCATTCTCACAGGATTCAAGCCTAAGTTCTTCAAAAACTTCCGAAACACGCATTTGATAAAAAAACCCAACCAAAACACCTCCGAATAACCTGAAATTTGTACACACATCCCAAATCACCTAACAAAGCTACTACAACTCTCGGAATTTCATTCCGACCCTCGGTTCAAAATCTCACCTATTAACCGGAATTCGCCAAAATACTTACTTCGCCAATTCAAGCCTAGTTCTACACCGGACCTCCAAAATCACTTCTGATCACACTCCTAAGTCACAAATCATCCCCCGAAGCCAACCGATTCATCGGAATCCACATCCAAGCCTCCTAACATATAAGTCAACGTCCGGTTGACTTTTCCAAAACAAGCCTTCCTTAAAGAGACTAAGTGTCTCATTTCCTTCTAAAATCAATCCAAATCAACTCGTTCACACAAGACACTTATAATGAAGCATAAAGAAGTAGAAAATGGGGAAAACAGAGCGGTAACCCATGAGACGACGGGTCGGGTCATCACAATATGAAATCCCAAGTCCGCTCAAAAAGTTGACAAAATCTCCCTCGAGCCCACGTGCCCGGATTTCGAAATTTTTCGAAGATAAAGTTTACCCATAACCTCACAAACTCAAATATGTAATTTACTCTTAATTTCATACCCAAAATCGTGGTCAAAATCCGAAAATACTATCCAAAGACTTTCCACCAAAACCCCAAGTTTCTACCAATTTTTCTTGCTCAAATCCGTAATAATATCATGTATTTAACTTACAAGGGGTGGAATTAACTTACCTCATGTTTGACGATGAAATCTCTCTCTTGAAGCTCTCCAAAAATCGCCCAAACAAGAGTAAAATGGAAGAAAATAGCCAAGACCCCGATTTAAAGATCTTTACTGCCTCCAGCATTTCTGCACCTGCGATCACATGACCGCTTCTGCGGTTCCACAGGTGCGTCCCCTTTACCGCTCCTACGGTTTCTCACCAGGCTCCCTTTTCCGCTTATGCGCCTCAGCTACTGCAGGTGCAGTCCCGCTTCTGCGGTTTAATCACCGCATCTGCGGTCTCTTCACTTCTGGCCAAACACCGCATGTGTGTCCCTCATAGTTGATTTTACGGCTCCGCACCTGCTGCCCAAGTCTCACAGGTACGGTTACACCAGAAGGCAGCAACTTCAGCTCTTCCTTAAAATTCCAATTAGATCCGTTAACCACCCGTAATCCACCCAATGCCCCTGGGACCCCGTCCATTCACACCAACCAGTCACATAACATAACGTGGACCTGCTCGAGGCCTAAAATCATATCAAACAATGCTAAAATCATGAATCACACTCCGTTTCAAACTTCATGAACTTTAGAACTTCGAACTTCTTCATTCGATATCGAAACCTACCAAATCACGTCCGATTGATCTCAAATTTTGCACACAAGTCATATTCGACATTGCGGAACTATTACAACTTCCTGAATTGGATTCTGACCCCTATATCAAAAAGTCCACTTCTGGTCAAACTCCTAAAAACCTTCATATTTCTATCTTTAGCCAAATGACTCCAAAATGACCCATGGACCTCCGAATTCACTTCCGATCATGCTCCCAACACTAGAATCACCATACGGAGCTATTCCCGTACGCGGAATCCCAACAGACATCGATAATATTGAAATGCACTTCAACTCAAATATTTGAATTTTTCCAAAAATGCTAACTTCCACTATAGGCGTCGAAACGTCTCCGGGTCTTCCAAAACTCGATCCGGACAAACGCCCAAGTCCGAAATCATCATACAAACCTGATGGAACCTTCGAATCCCGATTCCGAGGTTGTTTACTCAAAAATCCAATATTAGTCAATTCTTTCAACTTAAAGCTTTCGAAATGAGAATTCTCTTTCCAATTCAACTCCGAACTTATCAAAATTTAATTCCGACTATACGTAAAAGTCATAATACCTGAAGTGATGCTGCTCATGACCTCAAACTGCTGAACGATGCACTAGAGCTCAAAACGACCGGACGAGTCGTTACAACCACAACACATGATAAATTAGTGTTGATAAGATAATCACCAACATACAATGATAAATGATTATTAAAGTTAACAACTCAATATAAATACCTTTTATACTTTGAGAAAATATAAATGAACCACATTTAGAAACAAAGTGAAAAATAATACATAAGAAAATGGTGGTGAAGGGAGTCGAAAGGAAGGACAAAGAGTCATGAGCTACGACCATGAAACAAGGCACAAAGCATAATATACCTCGAACCAGCATACATTGAGACATTTCATATATAGTTTATACAATGGTAGAACTTCATGTATATTCAACACATTCTACTAAATTACATATTCCTTAAGCATACAAGCTTGAATCTAAAAGTATGCTTTAGTGTATTCGAAAATGTGACATCAATCCCAACATAGACAAAATAATATCAAGATATGTTCAAACCAATTGTGCTTCAAATAATTTAAAATCATTTTGCTGGTGTTTCGGGTCTATCTCGAGCTCAACCTAACGCTCCATCTATTTAGAATATGACAGAAAAGCTATGAATTTTAGTTTTTGAAGACATGAAGCACAATCAATACCGTTATGACATAACGCTGCAAATGTCATACTAAACATAAGGGAGGGGAGAAGTGTCATTGATAATCGAGCACAATTTCTTAAAGATCCAATTTTCAAAGACAGTCCTATAAGGGCGTTGCTTAACTAATATTTTCTCAAACCCTTATTTTACACTCATACTTTAGTTAGATTTCATAAATAACACTCTCTCCATCTCAAATTATTTATCGTGCTTTTCCTTTAAACGCTCCTTAAGAAAATATTCATAGGAGGAGTTTTGGACTATTTTACCCTTATTTATGTCTTAAGATATAATCTCTCTTCGATGAATGTTTACTCTGTTTATATGTTATGTCTATCTTCAATGACAATTACTACTAAGGATAAAATATAAAAATAAGAGTAATTTTTATTTTGAACTTTTAAAATGATACGTAATTTGAGAAAATAATTTTTAAAAATCACGATAAATAATTTGAGATAGAAGGACTATCTAATGTAAATAGTTATGTTAACTAACTTGTTGCAATTTATTATATTTTCTGATCATCTAACATTTAAGGGATAAAAGATTATTTTTACATAGTTAACCAGGAATAGAAAAATTGATAGTAAGTCTATAAATTATAATTCTAGTTATAGTCGTTTGCTAAGAAAATAACCTCCGAGGGACATTCTCTACAATAATTACCTTATGAAACATATCATAATTTTATTTTGCATAAAGGGTCATTTGTTCATCCTTAAAATTGGATATCAATTGAATTTATACGTGGTTTTAAAGATACATGATATGACTTGATACAAATCAAGAAGACATATTAATATTGAAATTAATGATAAGAAAATAAATATAAACTACACAAATTGAACAGCCTTAGCCTCTGAGTTTGATCGCCCTCGAGCTGAGAAGCATCTAAACTAATGCAAGAAATGAACAACAAAATGATAAGAACTAGAAATGATCAGTATATTGCTTTCTTTATGCCTGTTACAATGTCCCCTACAAATGATCAGAACCCCTCGTTATATAGTAGGGGTATTCTACTCTTGGTACAATTCTATATAAGGTAAAAAATCTTATGATTTGCTAATCAATCAGACTCTTCTTGTTACATGCAAAGATTTTCGCTATGATCTTCGATCGATTACGGATATTTCGGCTTTCCGTTATTTGGCTCGCCAAGTTTTCCTCTGTCACGACCCAAAATCCACTAAGGGTCGTGATGGAGTCGGACACTGCTGTGAGGCCAGTCAACCCAAATTACTTGATAAAGTTCTCGTTTTAAACAATCCTGAAAACTAAGATTTTTCCTTCAATTTTTCATAAATAAAAAGATAACTGCTTCAATTCAAATTAAATAATAAGCAATTAGTACAAAATAGTTCAAAACCATCCCAGAACCCGGTGTCACAAGTGCATGAGCATCTACTGATAAGGAAATAAGATACAACATCCGTCTGGAATACAGTGGACATGAAGTAAATACAATATACTGGAAGGGACTATACTAGCTGCGGACCGCCTCGAATAATGCCACTCACCTAGTCCCAGAATCATCCATGCTGCTACACCCAGTAGGCCGCTAGAGTTACATATACATGTGCAACAAAAATGCACAGAAGTATAGTATGAGTACGAAAACAATGTATACTCAGCAAGTATCCCGTCTAATCCCGAAGAAGTAGAGACGAGAGGTCGACTTTAACACTTGCTAGTGGTCGAATATTAATATAATAACATGTGCGAAAATCATGGATTTATATAGCAGTCCTAACTCATAAGCAGGAAAACAGGTAAACACCTTTATCAATTAATAAGGATTTTCAAGATTTACTTTTCAACATCTTTATCAATTTATATCAGGCCATAAAAAGGTGATATCAACATTTAATATTTCAGGCAAGCAATGTAAATATGCGCATATCATGCCGAGGTCGACGGCCCACTCCAACAGAAATGTAAATTGTGCACTTGCCGAGGGTCGACGGCGCGCCTATAGATGCATCTATTACCCCGCTCGCAAACTAACCTGCGACGCGGTCAACGTAAAATAAACAAACACCCACCTTGCGAATCATGCATGCGACGCAGGTACACATAGAGATACATGCTCAAACAATAAATTAAGAATTTTCGAAGAATATTTATCCAAATAAAAGCTAATTCTCTTTTAACAATTTAAGAAAATAACGTTCAATCCTTTTTGAAATTTATTTACTAATTCGATGTGATTTAAGTAGTACAGGCTGTCAATAAGGTTGTAATTATTCCAAGTATAGCATGCCTTTGGGTCCTAGACTACTCGGACAATAGCATAATAGTTGCTACGCACAGACTCTCGTCACCTCGTGCGTACGTATCCCCCACAAATAGGAGCACATAACCAATTAACTCACCTATGGGGACAATTCCCTCTTACAAGGTTAGAAAGGAGACTCACCTCGCTCCGAAAATCCATAACAGGCATTCCACGTCCTTCCGAAGACTCGAATCGATGCACAACGCTCCAAAACTAGCCAATAATTATGTAAACCCATTAATATATGCTAAGTTACTCATTATAATCCAATTTATAACAATTCCTAACCCCGATCGAAAAGTAGACAAAAACGTCCTCGGGCCCACGTGCCCGGAATCCAAAATTTTTCGAAGATAAAGATTACCCATGGCCTCACGAACTCAAATATATGATTTTCTCTAAATTTCATACCCGAAATCGTGGTCAAATTTCAAGAATACTAATTTTCTAGGTTTTCCCCCAAAACCCCAAGTTTTCTACAAATTTCATGCTCAAATCCATACATTGTTGATGTATTTAACTCAAAATAGGTGGGGATGACTTACCTTGACGTTGATGACGAAAATCCCCTTTTGAAGTTCCCCAAAATCGCCCAAGCCAAGTGAAAATGGGAGAAGAATGGCCAATTCTCGAATTTAAAACAATTCTCTGTCTCCAGCTATTTCCACACCTGCGGCTCCTCAACCGCTTCTACGGTTCCGTAGGTGCAAACCAAGTACCGCATCTGCGGTCCTACCTCCGTAGGTGCGGCCCCGCATCTGCAAAAATATGACCGCATCTGCAGTCCCAGCTCCCTTCACCTCCAACCGCTTCTGCGGTTCCCTTCCTCGCTTCTGCGGGGCTGTTTCTGCGGTTAACCCACTGCAGAAGCGGTTATACCAGCAACCAGACCCTTCAGCTATATCAAAATTCCAAGTTTCGATCCGTTAACCACCCGGAATCCACCCAAGTCCCGTGGGACCCCAATCAATCATACCAACCAGTCCCAAAATACGTTACGGGCTTGCTCGAGGCTTCAAATCATATCAAACAACACTAAAACCACTAATCGACCTCCAATCCAAACTTTATCAACTTTAGAATTTTAAACTTCTACTTCCGATGTTTAAACCTATCAAATCACGTCCGATTGACTTCAAATTTTGCAGACAAGTCATATTTGACATTACGGACCTACTACAACTTCCGGAATCAGAATCCTACCCCGATATCAAAAAGTCCACTTCCGGTCAAACTTCTCCAAAAACCTTCAATTTTCTATCTTTAGCCAAATGGCTCTAAAATGACCTACAGACTTCCAAATTCACTTCCGATCGAGCTCCCGACTCCAGAATCACCATACGGAGCTACTCCTAAACTCAGAATCCTAAACATACATCGATAACACTGAAATGTACTTCAAGCCAAACTTATGAAATTTCTTCCAAAATGCTAACTTCCACAATAGGCGTCAAAACGCTCCCGAGTCATCCACAACCCGATCCGAGCGTACGCCCAAATCCGAAATCATTATACGAACCTGCTGCAACCTTTAGATCCCGATTCCGAGATTGTTTACTCAAAAATCCAAATCCTAGTTAATTTTTTCAACTATAAGCTTCCGAAATGAGAATTCTCTTCCCAATTCAACTCCGAACTTCCCAAAATTCTATTCCGACCACGTGTACAAGTGATAACACCTGAAATGAAGCTGCTCATGGCCTCAGACTGGTGAACGACGCGTTAGGGTTCAAAACGACCGATGGGGTCGTAACATTCTCCCCCACTTAAACATACATTCATCCTCGAACGTGCTGAGAACTGCACTGAAGTAGTCTGAAATCACTGTTTGACACCTCACGCACCTTCCCGTGCTACCGCAACTCAGTTGAGCTTATTAGCTCGATAAATTCTGAAGATATTTCCTTTTATTCAAGCAGATAAGCCTTAGAGCCTGCTTCTAACATCCGGAATTCTATGCCAGGACTGTTTCCAATATACGACCACCATATCAATCACTACACGCTGTACCCAAACATGATTGTACAACTTTGCTGAATTCACACCTTGTAACATTTTCTGATCAACTTAGCCGAAATTCCACGAATCTGATGCTCCCATTGCATCTCATGACATACATAGGTCTTACTTTAATTTTTACATTATCGCCACGACGGAAGAGACGTGAAGAAACTCATAACCCACTGCTGAATCAACAAATCATTGGGTCTATACTCCTAACAAGAACCATCACCTCATTTTGAGCCGAATAATGATCTTTGCTCCTTAATATACCTCATATAATCAAATTGCACTGATCCTAAATCTAATAATCTCATTTCATCCAGTACGAACTACTCAGGCAATAAGCCATCCCGGAAATGAACAGAAGTCTCATATGATGCTGCAATGTGTCGATAAGCTACCAATTCGAACGCTATACAAGGAAGGAGAAAAATGAACTATGAAAAGGAGATCCAATTACCTCACTCGTGAATCATACATACGACGTGGGTTCACAGCTAATACGGGCTTTCCTCCAAAAAATAGGAATCGAAACACATAAAAGCAGATATAAGGAGCTGTACTGAGCATCACCCTATTACGGCGCTCAACCCGATTCAAATAACATACCCATGGCGGCGTGCCACCCGATCCACACATAAATCTCACATAAGGAGATACACATCGAGCTAAATTGCTCATTACAACAAAATACCGAATATCGGTCATAAATATGCTAAGTGCATAATACTATCCCTGAGGGAACATATAGCGCTATAAGCTACAAAACTCAAGCACAACTAAGGTGCGATACATGATATGAATCTCAAGAGCCATCCTGCTCATATAACATCATCGCCACGTGGAACCTCAACATGTAAGAAATTTACCAAGCCGTCTCACAACTCACATGGCGAAACAAATCATTACCTGGAATAGCTGACAACAAAATAACACCCTGACTACTCTTCCATAAGGAGCGCTTTGCTGAATGAACACAACTGGCCTTACATAGAGCCCATTTTCACATTTAAATCCATCTATCGACCTCAAGTCGATCCTGATCGTATCAAACTAAGCCAATAACCTTTCAAAGGTCCATACTAATTTCCCTCTTCTCATAACACATAAGAATAACCATCATAATCGGAGTACTCATCCAAAGTCCACAACTTAGTAACCGAGTGCCCTCCAAGCATATATTCTCAAATTGACAATATCACCATAATCC
The DNA here is from genome assembly GCA_026770625.1 of Nicotiana glauca. Taxonomy (NCBI): domain Eukaryota; kingdom Viridiplantae; phylum Streptophyta; class Magnoliopsida; order Solanales; family Solanaceae; genus Nicotiana; species Nicotiana glauca. Next base: position 1,812 of record MDKF010793805.1, on the reverse strand, counting down.
TCATACTTGGTTTAAATGTTTAACCAATCAAGTGACTACCTGCCACACTAAAAAAAATCTTCCTGTGAGACACACTCCCGCCACTTATCATAACAATTAACAGGTCTGTAAACCCAAACTACCGGTCGCATTAACACCGAAAGCGATCGAGAATCCCTAACCACGATGCAAAGCCTTTTTCACAAAGTGTCGATCTGAGGTGACGCTGCAGACAATACCAACTTGCGTTGAACTTCGAAACTCCCTTTCTGCTCATCCGAGCTCATGACATCCCTGTCACTACCGAACTACAACCTCGATCCTCACTTCAAATTCTATATCACTTACTGCACCCAATATGCCAATTCAACTATGGCTAATCAATATAACTTCTTCCAATTTATCCTGGATTGCATTAGAAATAATACTAACTCCATTCAACATATAACATACTCCATCCGCACCTATTCGAGTGACCTTGAATCGTGAGACCATACTGTCTCAAATCCCATAAATCATTTCATACCTCCCAAATGCTACATGCAAGTCAAAACATCATAGAACATTCTGTGCCCCTTCTCATAAGCTGCTACAAAGCTTGATTCTTATTCGTACCTATAAGCTCGACATCATTTAGGCACCACACTTTTACCCCTTGAATCCACTAGGACCGTTGCTGAGAGCTAGCCGCTCTGACTTGGCCCCCAAATATAAACAACTCCATGAATCTCGTAACACATGAATACCCTTTCGACGAGGCACCCGGCAAAAATCACTTCCTTTGAAACCTGCATCTATACAAGGCATAAATCCTGAATCCTTCCCCAAGTCTGAACATGAACCAATAAGGCCAACCGTAGCATACCTTTAACAATTCCTTTGCTCAATTACCACTTATGTTCTCTTCACATAGTTGGAATAACCCATCAATATGCTAATAACCAGAAACTTCGCAAGTAGTTAACCATGCAACCCAATCATAGACGGTAGGACTCTCCCACTTAGCTCGAAGCCACTATTACACAACTCTAGAGTTTACCGGGATTCTTAATCTCTTATTGACATAACCTTGCGCAATCAACCGCCAAAATTCTCCATATCTTACTATAGAAACCCCCTTTTTATACTCTGAATCATTAACAACATTCGCATGACCGATCCGTTCGCTGTATCACCAATAGAATTCTTTGCAGAAGCCTCGCCAACCACGCGACTGCTAACCTACTCACATGGATAACCCACCTATAGAAAGCTCTCCCCGGCATCTTCCAATGCTGCTGTACGGGGTACAATCACTACGACATCAATAACCCATCCTGAGTCCGAGTTCACTCTCCTGTTGCACAGGTCTTTTCACCCCTCGTGGACATCAATTAAATGCACGGCAACATTCCTCCAATTCAAAGTTATGTTGCATCCTTCTTCATTTAAGTGGATCCTTTCTATTTTATCAAATCTCATGCCGTACAAGAACCCCTACTTTAAATTAGATCCGTAGACCCCAATAACCAATCACTAAAATTCCCAAATTGATCCAAATTCTTCTTAAGATGAGTAGTCATCCTACCACCAAGCCCCTATGCGGCTCTGCCACTCTCCTACTTTGGGAAAACTCACTTCTTTAATCAACTACTCGACCTGCTCTTATTATACCTGGCCTTCTAGAAGTTTTAAACACCCCTGACACTTGTCACACCTCCTTTTTTTCACTACACCCGAAAGGGCGTAAAGGAGTTTTTCCATTTAAAGGATAATCGAAACGGGATTTATTATTATAATTCAGAGTCGCCACTTGGGAGATTAATGGTGTCCCAAGTCACCGGTTGAATCCCG
>MU696854.1:32985-80832 GCA_026770625.1 Nicotiana glauca | reverse complement strand
GAATTGACGAAGAGTTTGGAGAGGGAGGAGAAAATGAAACAGGAGCTGAAAAAGACATGGGAAAGGCTGAAGGTGGCGGAGGAAGCTGAGGAGCGGCTTTGCTTTCAGCTAGGAGAGCTTGAAGCCGAGGCTGTGAACCAATCTCGGGCTTACAGGACACGTGTAATCAATTTAATGGAACAACTTTCTGTAGCACAAAAACTTCTATCAACTTCCATTTCCATTCCGATTAAAAGACTACTAAGTTTGGTTTGGTTTGATTTAGTATTGAGTAAAAAAATTCGAACCAAATCAATATATCAATATATAATTTTTATATATAGTTTTAAGATTTTATATAGAATTCTCTTGCGGGATATAATATTTAATAGTATATGAAGTGCTCTGTATTTATTAACCTTAAATAATGGGATGTATGACCACTTTGTTATCAAGTGTTGCTGATCTTTGTTCTTCCATATACCCATATCATATGTTAAGATTTATTAATCTTATATTTTTTTCGAGTGTGAAGTGATTTAGGTATCATATTGATTTTTACGATTAATTATTAAATTCGGTTAATCTTGAAAGTGTATATCAACGAAATATTAATATTATCAGACGACTAAAAAAATAACTATTATGTGTTACTAAGAAAATTCTCCCATAAGAATATTTTAATAGATAATATGTTTGTTAATTTTTTTATATTTTTACTAAACATATATTTACTTTATAAAAATTTAGCAAGGTAAGATTGAAATAATATTTAAGTAACAAAATACCCGTAAAACCCGACAAAATCGAACCAATCCAAATCGATATAGTTGGTTTGGTTTGGTTTTGATAAAAACCGAACCAACCCGGTCTATGTACACCCCTAATCTCAACGATTAATTGTCGAAAAATATATATTGGCATTGAAAAAGAATTTCACTTTTATTGTGAAAATTAATCGCGTGTGAAATTTATGCTGCACCTAGCCTAGGTAGTTTTTTTTTTTTTTTTTTTTTTGCATATTCTGGGGGTTGGTCATGTTTTTTGATCATTTGGGTTTTTTCTTGTATATTATTTTAATTGTCTTCTTCTTAGTTGTACGTGAGGTTAATATTGCTTAATTACTTCCACTGTGCATGATCTGGTGGTTGATGTATATATATGTCTCTCAAAAAATTCCTTGATTTTTCTTAACATAATAAGTAACGGAATCGGAAAGTCGGAAACACTAGTCAGGAAATTCAAGCTCAACTTGTACATTATTGCGATTTAAATTGAGATTCTCGTCACTGAACTGACTTTTCCAGTTCTGATAATAGGAATAGGCATAGAAATAGTCACATGTACGCAAAGAATATATATTGAGCAAAAAAAGTTATGAATTTATGCGGAATATTAGTTATTGAAGTTATTCGACAAAGCAGAAATATTATTCCCTCCGGATCATAATAAGTGACTAATTTGTTTTTTTATTTTGGTCCAAAATAAGTGTCCATTTATATTATTAAAAAAAATTTTCAATTTGTTTTAAAAAATTACCCTTATGTACATATCCCTAAAAAGTTTTCTTACTCTACACATTAAATATTTAATTAAGGGTAGTTTAGTTATACTAAGTATTTTTGTATAAAATTTAATATTTTTCTAATGAGTGTGTCCAAAGCAAATTGGTCACTTACTGAAGGAGTATTACTCCGATCATTGTCATTTTCGAATATATATAATAAGGGAACTTCATTAGCACTGCAGGAATAAAGCTTCCTAATTCGCTATGCCGCAAATAACTCTTCGATAAACCACCTTTTTGACATTCCAATGTCATTTGTCACGATTTTATTTATATACAGTAACAGCGTAATAAACTTTTGGTATAATGTATATAATTTAATCTGTTAAATAAACTATTTTACTAATTAACTTAAATTTGAATTATACAGAGTAAAAACTTACACTGTTAAATAAGTCAAAAGCGTCTTGCATTGAAGCTGATAAGGACAACTCCCCATTACGAGCATCTACTCCTAATCCCACCACGTGTTTTGTTATTTTATTCAAAACTGCTTCTACATTTGAAGCATTAATTATGATCATATATATTAAATCAATTTCTTCTTAAACTTCAAACTTCTGAATGATGATGTCCATCTCATTTGAAGAAGTATTAGGCATGTGCCTAATAAAAGTTTCTTTGGTTTGGTAGCTAACCTTGTTGACTTGTTTTGGTTAGGTAGCCAACTTTGTTGAATTAGTTTTGGTTGGTAGCCAACCTTGTTGAATTTCTTTGGATTGGTAGCCAACTTTGTTGAATTGTAAAAAGTGTGTGTAAATTGTCAAATATTGTAGGCTTTAGAGAGTGAAGCTTTGGCTATAAAAGGAGAGCTTCAATTCTCATTTCCACACACCAACAAAGAGAGAAAGAAAGAGTGAGGTTTCACAGACAGGGTATAAGAAATTAGTCTGTGAGAAAAATAGAGAGTGAGCGATATTGTAGTGAGGTGGGAATATCAAAAGAGGGTTATTTCTTTTGAGTGTTGTAGTGGTCTTTGGAGGATTTTACTCGGAACTACAAAGTGTAAAATTCCTTACTATAGTGATATCAGTTTCTCCTCTCGGGGCCGTGGTTTTTTCCCTTATTCAAAAGGGTTTTCCACGTAAAAATCTTGGTGTCATTGTTACTCTTTTATTTTTGTTAATTACCGTATCTCGGTGCTACATTATTATTCCGCTTTTATTACCGTGATTATTATTTCTGTGGGGGTTTATTCCCAACAACTGGTATCAGAGCACAGGTTCTGCTCGTTCACTAAAATACTATTCACTGTCGGTAGTACTATACTCGGTGAAAAATAAAAATGTCCGGAGTAAAGTACGAGGTAGCAAAATTCAACGGAGATAACGGTTTCTCAACATGGCAAAGAAGGATGAGGGATCTGCTCATCCAACAAGGATTACACAAGGTACTAGATGCTGATGCCAAAAAGCCTGATACCATGAAAGCTGAGGATTGGGCTGACTTGGATGAAAGAGCTGCTAGTGCAATCAGGTTGCACTTATCAGATGATGTAGTAAATAACATCATTGATGAAGTCACTGCACGTGGAATTTGGACAAGGTTGGAAAGCCTATACATGTCCAAAACACTGACAAATAAATTGTACCTGAAGAAGCAGTTATACGCCCTACACATGGGTGAAGGTATGAATTTTTTGTCACATTTAAATGTATTTAACGGACTAATCACACAGCTTGCCAACCTCGGAGTGAAAATCGAGGAAGAAGATAAAGCCATCTTGCTATTGAACTCGTTGCCATCTTCGTACGATAATTTGGCAACAACCATCCTGCACGGTAAGACTACTATTGAGTTGAAAGATGTTACATCGGCTCTTTTACTCAATGAGAAGATGAGAAAGAAGCCTGAAAATCAAGGACAAGCTCTCATCACAGAAGGTAGAAGTAGGAGTTATCAAAGGAGTTCGAACAACTATGGTAGATCCGGAGCTCGTGGGAAGTCAAAGAACCGATCCAAATCAAGAGCCAGAAATTGCTACAACTGTGATCAACCAGGTCACTTCAAAAGAGATTGCCCAAATCCAAGGAAGGGCAAAGGAGAAACCAGTGGCCAGAAGAATGACGACAACACAGCCGCCATGGTGCAAAACAATGATAATGTTGTCCTCTTTATAAATGAGGAAGAGGAATGCATGCATCTGTCAGGTCCAGAGTCGGAATGGGTGGTTGACACAGCAGCATCTTACCACGCCACACCGGTAAGAGATCTTTTTTGCAGATATGTAGCAGGGGATTTCGGCACTGTGAGAATGGGTAACACAAGTTACTCAAAGATTGCGGGGATTGGTGACATCTGTATCAAGACAAATGTCGGATGCACATTGGTTCTAAAGGACGTGCGGCATGTACCTGATTTGCGGATGAACTTGATCTCAGGAATTGCTTTAGACCGAGATGGATACGAGAACTATTTTGCAAATCAAAAGTGGAGACTCACTAAGGGATCATTGGTGATTGCAAAGGGAGTTGCTCATGGCACGTTGTACAAGACAAATGCAGAAATATGCCAAGGTGAATTGAACGCGGCACAAGATGGGATTTCTGCAGATTTGTGGCACAAAAGAATGGGTCATATGAGCGAGAAGGGATTGCAGATTCTTGCCAAGAAATCACTTATTTCTTATGCCAAAGGTACAACAATAAAACCCTGTGACTACTGTTTATTTGGTAAGCAACATAGAGTCTCATTTCAGACATCGTCTGAAAGAAAATTGAATATACTTGATTTAGTATATTCTGATGTTTGTGGCCCAATGGAAATTGAATCAATGGGCGGTAACAAATATTTTGTTACTTTTATTGATGATGCTTCACGAAAATTATGGGTTTATATTTTGAAAACCAAAGATCAGGTGTTTCAAGTTTTCCAGAAGTTTCATGCTCTAGTAGAAAGGGAGACTGGTCGAAAGCTAAAACGTCTCCGAAGTGACAATGGAGGTGAGTACACTTCAAGGGAATTTGAAGAGTATTGTTCAAGTCATGGGATCAGACATGAAAAGACAGTTCCTGGAACCCCACAGCACAATGGCATAGCCGAGAGGATGAACCGCACCATTGTGGAGAAGGTGAGAAGCATGCTCAGAATGGCTAAACTGCCTAAGTCATTCTGGGGTGAAGCAGTTCAGACATCCTGTTACCTGATCAATAGGAGTCCATCAGTTCCGTTGGCGTTTGACATCCCAGAGAGAGTTTGGACCAACAAGGAGGTGTCCTACTCACATTTGAAGGTGTTCGGTTGCAGAGCTTTTGCACATATACCAAAAGAGCAGAGAACAAAGCTGGATGATAAATCTGTTCCCTGCATATTTATCGGATATGGAGATGAAGAGTTCGGGTACAGATTGTGGGATCCTGTAAAGAAGAAGGTCATCAGAAGCAGAGATGTAGTCTTCCGAGAAAGTGAAGTTGGAACTGCTGCTGATATGTCAGAAAAGGCGAAGAATGGTATAATTCCTAACCTTGTTACTATTCCTTCTACTTCTAACAATCCCACAAGTGCAGAAAGTACGACCGACGAGGTTGCCGAGCAGGGGGAGCAACCTGGTGAGGTTATTGAGCAGGGGGAGCAACTTGATGAAGGTGTCGAGGAAGTGGAGCACCCCACTCAGGAAGAAGAACAACCTCAACCTCTGAGGAGATCAGAGAGGCCAAGGGTAGAATCATGCAGGTACCCGTCCACAGAGTATGTTCTCATCAGTGATGAGGGGGAGCCAGAAAGTCTTAAGGAGGTGTTGTCCCATCCAGAAAAGAACCAGTGGATGAAAGCTATGCAAGAAGAGATGGAATCTCTACAGAAAAATGGCACGTACAAGCTGGTTGAACTTCCAAAGGGTAAAAGACCACTCAAATGCAAATGGGTCTTTAAACTCAAGAAAGATGGAAATGGCAAGCTGGTCAGATACAAAGCTCGATTGGTCGTTAAAGGCTTCGAACAAAAGAAAGGTATTGATTTTGACGAAATTTTCTCACCTGTTGTCAAAATGACTTCTATTCGAACTATTTTGAGCTTAGCAGCTAGCCTAGATCTTGAAGTGGAGCAGTTGGATGTGAAAACTGCATTTCTTCATGGAGATTTGGAAGAGGAGATTTATATGGAGCAGCCAGAAGGATTTGAAGTAGCTGGAAAGAAATACATGGTGTGCAAATTGAATAAGAGTCTTTATGGATTGAAGCAGGCACCAAGGCAGTGGTACATGAAGTTTGACTCATTCATGAAAAGTCAAACATACCTAAAGACCTATTCTGATCCATGTGTATACTTCAAAAGATTTTCTGAGAATAACTTTATTATATTATTGTTGTATGTGGATGACATGTTAATTGTAGGAAAAGACAAGGGGTTGATAGCAAAGTTGAAGGGAGATCTGTCCAAGTCATTTGATATGAAGGACTTGGGCCCTGCACAACAAATTCTAGGGATGAAGATAGTTCGAGAGAGAACACGTAGAAAGTTGTGGCTATCTCAGGAAAAGTACATTGAACGTGTACTAGAACGCTTCAACATGAAGAATGCTAAGCCAGTTAGCACACCTCTTGCTAGTCATCTAAAGTTGAGCAAAAAGATGTGTCCTACAACAGTGGAAGAGAAAGGGAACATGGCTAGAGTTCCTTATTCTTCAGCAGTCGGAAGCTTAATGTATGCAATGGTATGCACTAGACCTGATATTGCTCACGCAGTTGGTGTTGTCAGCAGGTTTCTTGAAAATCCAGGAAAAGAACATTGGGAAGCAGTCAAGTGGATACTCAGGTACCTGAGAGGTACCACGGGAGATTGTTTGTGCTTTGGAGGATCTGATCCAATCTTGAAGGGCTATACAGATGCCGATATGGCAGGTGACATTGACAACAGAAAATCTACTACTGGATATTTGTTTACATTTTCAGGGGGAGCTATATCATGGCAGTCTAAGTTGCAGAAGTGTGTTGCACTTTCAACAACTGAAGCAGAGTACATTGCCGCTACAGAAACTGGCAAGGAGATGATATGGCTCAAACGGTTCCTTCAAGAGCTTGGATTGCATCAGAAGGAGTATGCCATCTATTGTGACAGTCAAAGTGCAATAGACCTTAGCAAGAACTCTATGTACCATGCAAGGACCAAACACATTGACGTGAGATATCATTGGATTCGAGAAATGGTAGATGATGAATCTCTAAAAGTCTTGAAGATTTCTACAAGTGAGAATCCCGCAGATATGCTGACGAAGGTGGTACAAAGGAACAAGTTCGAGCTATGCAAAGAACTTGTCGGCATGCACTCAAATTAGAAGACAGTGCTACCTCCTCTAGATAAATGAGACTGGAGGGGGAGATTGATGATGTCCATCTCATTTGAAGAAGTATTAGGCATGTGCCTAATAAAAGTTTCTTTGGTTTGGTAGCCAACCTTGTTGACTTGTTTTGGTTAGGTAGCCAACTTTGTTGAATTAGTTTTGGTTGGTAGCCAACCTTGTTGAATTTCTTTGGGTTGGTAGCCAACTTTGTTGAATTGTGAAAAGTGTGTGTAAATTGTCAAATATTGTAGGCTTTAGAGAGTGAAGCTTTGGCTATAAAAGGAGAGCTTCAATTCTCATTTCCACACACCAACAAAGAGAGAAAGAAAGAGTGAGGTTTCACAGACAGGGTATAAGAAATTAGTCTGTGAGAAAAATAGAGAGTGAGCGATATTGTAGTGAGGTGGGAATATCAAAAGAGGGTTATTTCTTTTGAGTGTTGTAGTGGTCTTTGGAGGATTTTACTCGGAACTACAAAGTGTAAAATTCCTTACTATAGTGATATCAGTTTCTCCTCTCGGGGCCGTGGTTTTTTCCCTTATTCAAAAGGGTTTTCCACGTAAAAATCTTGGTGTCATTGTTACTCTTTTATTTTTGTTAATTACCGTATCTCGATACTACATTATTATTCCGCTTTTATTACCGTGAATATTATTTCTATGGGGGTTTATTCCCAACACTGAAGCATCCAGTGAGAAAGACTCCAGGGATGCTTTGAAGTCAGTGGTTGAGGCATCAAGATCCAACTTCCTATGATCATTGCTTTGCAATAATGTTACTTTTGTACAGTAGTAGGTACTTGAATATGCACATCGATCACTATTGCAACTTATTTTAGAGTTTTGAAAAAAAAAAAAAATTTGCGCTCAGAGGCAGACCCAGGATTTAAAGATAGCAGGTGCAGACCCAGGATTTAAAGATAGCAGGTGCAATGTAACAGTACCTTAACAGTATTTGAAGGCAATAGGGTCACGGCGGAAACAATTACTCGATGGCTTTAGGCAGACTAATAACTGGTGGTTGCATGTGGGCTTTGAAAATTAAGGAAGAAGTTTTTTGTGTGGAAAGAGATAATTGGAGAACAAGCTTTTGATATAGAGATTTAACTAAAAGTAAAAGGGGTGGGTCCATTGGAAAAAACTAAACCAAATACACTAAGTAAAAAAAAAAGGAATGGCGTAGTAGCTAAAAATATGGGCCTTTTGGCTGACCATATCTTCCAACAAAAATATGGGCTATCATATTAAATTGTCCTACTGAAAAATAAAAAACGTGGGAAGCAGCTATGTAGCTGTAGAGATTCAAACTCAAGCATTTGGCATAAAAGCAACAGCAGCTACCAGTGTACCCAAAGTGCTTTTGAGTTTGAGGGGTTGCAGAAAAATATATATCATAATTTGAAAATATATACACATATATATATCGATAGTTTCTTTCGAAGTTATCAGGTGCCGATGACCCCTCTCCTCTCCACATGGGTCCGCTCCTGTCTGCACTACAATTCCTCACCAGGCCACAGCATCTCATGTGCATCCACAAATGGATTATATATTTCAAAGAAAAGAAAATCACAAGAAATATTAGTCGCGCTGGAAATCCTTACAGCTATCCTTTTATTTGGGTTAACTTTTATTTTATTCCACCGGACGTATGATCAGAAAGACGATTCTCCTGAAAGTAGCCCACAAATGAGCATGCTTACTAATTACTTATAATTAGTACTCTTATAAGACAAAATTGGTTGCGACTTTTTAGGAACGTTTCTGGCCTTAGTGTTACAATCCAAATAATCGTCGTGACGGTACCTAGCTAGTCTCTACGACTAGGTAAACTTAGTATTTGTGGAAATAAAATGAAAACATAAAGGCTAACAACTAACAGGTAATTTTAAATAACAATTAAGACGATATCGTTCGACATATACAATAATTACTTCCGAAATATACACAACTATCCCAAGACCCGGAACATCGTGAATCACAAACTACAAAATAAAAATAGTATCTCTATACTCCAGAGTCTGACAAAAAGAAAATACAGGAAATATTTGACATGGGGAAGAGTAGAAAGGGACTCCGAGGTCTGAGGACGCGACAGATATACCTTGAAGTCTCCAAAGCTGTCTCGACTCACAGATAATACGGCTGATAAGAAGTACCTGGATCTGCACACGAAAAATATGTGCAGGGAAGGTCAAGAGTACACAACAACGGTATCTAGTAAGTGTCAAGTCTAACCTCGGTCGAACAGTGACGAGATCATGTCGGGGCCATACTCGTGTATACAATAAAATAAGACAGAATGAAATATCTAATTTTGGTGATGTTTGGTTTGAAGCTTAAAATGTGTTTGGACATATGTTTTCAAAACATATTTCCCAAATTTATTTTGGAAAAACATGTACTCCCTCCGTTTCAGTTTATGTGAACCTATTTCCTTTATGGTCCGTTCCAAAAAGAATAAACCCTTTTTAAATTTGGTAACAATTTAACTTAAACTTACAACTCTACCCTTAATAAGAGGCTTTTACAACTACACAAATATTCTGGGCCCATTTGGACTTGTTTAGAATCACAAATTCCAAAAATCTTCATTTTTTTCTTAAACTCCGTGCCCAGTCAAACATGTTCACATATATTGGAACGGAGGGAGTATATTATTAGTATTTGTAAATATTTTGTCCCAAAACTAGCTATTGAGTTGGTTTTGAGATTTGGGATTTGAGATTTGGAATTTTGCGAGAATATAGACAAAATCTATGGCCTAACATGTGTTTGCCAAATAAAATCCAAATTTATTTTGGCAAAATCTATGGCCAAACGTGTCCTTAGATTAGGGCAATTTACCTTCCCTTCGTACGCACACTGCAATAGTAATGTACTTCATCTGTTCCAATCTATGTGAATCTATTTTTTTTTTTTGTCTATTTAAAAAAGAATGACCCTTTTTAAATTTGGAAATAATTTAGCTTAAACTTATAATTTTACCCTTATTGAGAAACTTTTATAACCACACAAATATTATTTGCCCCATTTTAACTTGTTTAGGACCACAAATTTTAAAAGTTTTCATTTTTTCTTAAACTCCGTGCTCATTCAAACTGATTCACCTAAACTGAAATGGAGAGATAAATATATACCTGCCTGAAGCTGAAACCATGTACATCACTTATTTGACAACTGCTTTTGCTGTAATTAAATTGCCTTGGCGATTAAGATATTTATACTTCAATAAAATTGTTCTGTTTCTCCTTTGATTCAGGAGGGGAAGCCGAAAATTTGCCTACAGCAGCTGCCAAAGGTTACCAGCTAGATTAAGAAACAACAAAATCTAACCGAAGGCTAAAGGTCATACAGTAATATTTTCTGTTCCTATTGTTTATCACCAGCAATTAATTACTTCAATTTTCTGGTCAATGCTTAGTATACTGATAAATTATACTCCCTCCGTTTCAATTTACGGGAATTTATTTGATTGGATACGGAGTTTAAGAAAAGAGAGTAAATTTTTGAACTTGAAAAATGAGGCACATATACTTTGTATGACCCGGTTAGGAGAAATTAGGGGAAGTTACCACTAGACCTCAAACACCCACTAAACTGAACATGTAAAAAAGGGTGAGTGGTTGGTTATCTTCCTTTACCGTTATTACTCTGCTTCTTTATGTGAAAGGAGAAAATTAGAACTATGTAATTTTCTCTGACTTTCTTCTTCTCCCAAGAAAACACACACACAAGTAAGGACATCTAATTGGTGAAAAATTAAGCTTTGTTTCCTGGTGATTCAAAGTTCGACTTGAGTCAATTCTTTTGGTGGTGAGTTCAACGGTTTCCGCTGCATCAATAAGGTACACAATTCGTTGTTCTCGCCCCTCATTTTTTATCTAACAATGGCATCAAAGCCTGGTTATTTACTCCTAGTTGCTGCCACCATGATATATACTTCGTTACCGATAATCTTTGTTTGAATAAGGCGATGTATTTTTTCGTTTTGTGCGCCATAAACTTCTTTTTCTGGAGGCGTAAGGATATGGCCTATAGAACTTGACCATAACTAATTTGGACAGAAAAGTGTTCTTGACAATTCTTTATATACTATGACTCTGAGGTTAACTTGGAGTTGAATTTCACAATGTTTGCAAAAGTTAATGAACTCTAGACGGAAAAAAATGAGGCAGCAGAGTTGAACTCAGTCTCAACTCTTTCATTGGCAGATCTCCTAATTCCCCTTAAGTATTGTAGGTTATAGGATCTGTTTCTTTAATTTAGTCTTATATTAATATTAATTAGTAGTACTACTAATTTGTCATGTCTATGGACTGCTTGACTGAATATGTGGGCGGAGCTAGGTGGTGTATATTTACCATCAAAGATAATACGATTCCTAATTTTCAAAAAGTTCCAAAGGGTGAAGGGAATGAGTATGTGGGATGGGATTTGTTGCATAGGGTTAGGGTTTTGTCTTAGGAGTAGAAATAGTGTGTGTAGTGTTGTCCGGAGGTGGGGTGAGGTATATATTTGAAATGTCAACAGACAAACTTTCTCAAATATGCTTTGTGTGGACGCAACGGAGGAATAAGTGGTGGATGATATCTTTATGAGTATGACACAGAGGGTATAATGCATTTGGGGTAATGCATTTGTATTTTATGAAGATGGCTTAAAGTGGGCAGACGGTTATGGGTTATAAGCCATAGGAAGTGTTTGATTTTGGCAGGGAGTTTGAGTTTCTATATCCATTGGTAGGAGGGTGTTATAACATTTGCACTTAGTTGTTTGTAAAGTGACTTAACTGTGAAAGACCCCGTACTAGTAAGGCCCCAGTAAAGTTAGTCATACGTGATTTTATTAGTAATGAAAGGTAGGTAGCAGTTCCGGAGTAGATGGAGTATATGAGTAGGTATTTCGAAGGGGAGTGTGGTAATGTTAATAGAGTTGTTAGTTATGTATTGGGCAAGTGGTGCCATATGATGTTGTTGTGGTAGAGGCCCTATAACTGAATTTCTAAGGGTGAGGTTGGTGTCCAGCCAAGGGTCAGTCCAAAAGTTAATGTGGTGTCCATTGGTTGGATGCCACCTTATGCCTAGTTGGCAATTGGACCAACCCAGGGTAATGGCTTTCCAATTGGAGGAAGTAGTTCTGAAGTTAGTGTGAGAGTTGTATTTATTTATGATAACTTTGGCCCAGTGAGAAGAAGGGGATTGGAATAGACGCCAAGCTAGGGATCCTAATAAGGCATTATTTTTATGGTGAAGGTTTTGTATACCCAGCCCACCTTGTGCCTTAGGAAGTTGAACTGTTGCCCATTTTATAAGGTGTAGTTTGTGTTTCTGTGGTGTAGTGCCCCATAGGAAATTCCTTTGGTAATGTTCGAGTTTATTTATAATATTTATGGGTATTTTGATGAGCTGCATGACATAATTAGGCAGGCAATTGAGTGTTGCGTTGATTAGAGTAGTATGTCCTGCCATTGTAAGAAGATTGGGTCTCCAACCCGAGAGTTTTATTTTAAAATTATCTAGTAAGTATTGGAAGTGTTTAGGCGTTTGTTTCGTATTGAAAATAGGGTATCCAAGGTATTTCTCAAAGGAGTGTCTTTCCTTCATATTAAAAATGTGAGTAACCTTTTCTCTATATTTTTTTGTAGTGTTTTTAGAGGGGCAGAGTGTCGGGCCGAGGTCATAGCGTGAGACGGGAGGCAGGGGAGGTAGAGGGGGCAAGGGAACCTATATGTTAAGAATCGGGTCATGGAACATAGGTTCGCTAACGAGTAAATCCTTAGAGTTGGCGAAGATCCTGCGGAAGAGGAAGATTAATATAGCGTGTGTCCAGGAGACTAGGTGGGTCGGATCGAGGGCGAAAAACATGGATGGGTATAAGCTGTGGTGCTCTGGAGTCCTGAGGGGTAATAACGGAGTGGGTATTCTGGTAGATAGCCACCTTAGAGAAGAGTCGGTAGTTGAGGTCAGGCGGGTGAATGATAGACTAATGAACATTAAATTGGTGATGGGTGAGTGTACTTTAAATGTCATTAGCGCGTACGCGCCGCAAGTAGGCCTGGATGAGGAGATTAAAAGGCATTTTTGGGAGGGGTTGGATGACATCGTTCATAGTATTCCGATTTCCGAAAGGTTATTTATAGGAGGAGATTTTAATGGTCATATTGGGTCGTCTGCAGGTGGTTTTACTGAGGTGCATGGCGGCTTTGGTTTCGGGGAGCGGAACGGAGGAGGCACTTCGCTGTTGGACTTTGCCAATGCATTCGATCTAGTGATTGCGAACTCTAGTTTTCCTAAGCGGGAGGAGCATTTGGTTACTTACCAAAGTTCGGTGGCGAAGACTCAGATTGACTATCTCCTTCTCAGGAGATGCGACAGAAGGTTGTGTGAGGATTGCAAAGTTATCCCAGGTGAGACCATTGCGACGCAACATAGGCTTTTGGTGATGGACATGGGTATTATGATAAGGAGGAAGAAGAAGTTAGTACGAGGCCACCCAAGGATTATATGGGGCGCCTTGACTGAGGATAAAGCTCAGGAGTTGGTAGGAAGGTTATCGGCAATGGGAGCTTGGAGAAGTAGTGGGGATGCAAACACTATGTGGTCGACGACGGTAGACTGTATAAGGAAGGCAGCTAAAGAGATGTTAGGGACATCTTCGGGAAGCACCGGTCGCCATGAAGGAGACTGGTGGTGGAATGCGGTTGTCCAAGGTAAAGTGGAAGCGAAGAAGGTGGCTTACCTACGGTTAGTAAGGAGCACTGGGGAGGAGGAGAAGAGAGCGAACAATGAGAGATATAAGGTTGCTAGGAGGGATGCGAAGATGGCAGTTACGGAATCTAAGACGGCAGTTTTTGCTCATCTGTATGAGGAGCTAGGGATCAGAGGCAGGGAGAAGAATCTATTTCGACTCGCTAAGGTAAGAGAGAGGACGACCCGGGATCTGGATCAAGTGAGGTGCATAAAAGATGATAACGGCAAAGTTTTGATGGGGGATGACCAGATTAAGAGGAGATATCATACCTACTTTCATAAACTTCTGAATGGAAAAGGGGATCAGGATATTGTACTAAGGGATTTGCTAAATGCCGACAGCCCACATGAGATGAGTGATTATATAGACATTGAGGTTGATGAGGTCATGGAGGAAATGCGTAAAATGAGGAGGGGCAGAGCTATCGGGCCAGATGAAATTCCAGTTGAACTTTGGAGGTGTGTGGGCAGAGCAGGCTTGGAATGACTTACTAGGTTGTTTAATGTTATATTCAAGACTAATAGGATGCCTGAAGAATGGAGGTGGAGTACAATGGTTTCGTTGTATAAGAACAAAGGCGATATCCAGAGCTGTAACAACTATAGGGGTATCAAATTTCTGAGTCATACTATGAAAGTCTGGAAAGAGTGGTAGAAATAAGAGTGCGAAGGACAATGTCTATTTCAGACAACCAGTTTGGGTTTATGCCAGGGCGATCTACCACAGAAGCAATCCACCTTATTAGGAGGATGGTGGAACAATACAGGGATAAGAAGAAGGATCTCCACATGGTGTTTATCGATCTAGAAAAGCGTACGACAGGTTCCTAGAGAGGTCTTATGGAGATTCTTAGAGGATAAAGGGGTCCCAATTGCCTACATTAGGGTGATTAAAGACATGTATGATGGAGCTAAGACTTGGGTTAGGACAGTAGGAGGCGACTCCGAGCATTTCCCAATTATTACAGGGTTGCACCAAGGGTCTGCATTCAGCCCTTTCCTATTTGCCCTGGTGATGGATGCCATAACGCATAATATTCAAGGGGAGGTGCCTTGGTGTATGCTATTTACTGATGATATAGTCCTAATTGATGAGACAAGACGCGGCGTCAATGAGAGGCTAAAGGTTTGGAGACAGGCCCTTGAGTCTAAAGGTTTCAGGTTGAGTAGGACGAAGACGGAATATCTCGAGTGCAAATTTGGGCCCGAGAAGACGGACATGAGAGTGGAAGTGAGGCTTGACTCCCAAGTCATCCCTCAGATGGGTAATTTCAAGTACCTTGGGTCAGTTATTCAGGGGACCTGGGAGATCGACGAGGATGTCACACACCGTATAGGGGTGGGGTGGATGAAGTGGAGGTTAGCAACGGGAGTCCTGTGTGACCAGAAAGTTCCACCGTTACTAAAAGGTAAGTTTTATAGAGCAGTGGTTAGACCGGCCATGTTGTATAGGACCAAGTGTTGGTCGATTAAGAACTTACACATCCAGAAGATGCAAGTAGCAGAGATGAGGTTGTTAAGGTGGATGTGTGGGCATACAAGGATGAATAAGATTAGGAATGAAGTTATTCGAGAGAGGGTGGGCATGGCGTCCATGGAGGACAAGATGCGGGAAGCAAGACTCAGATGGTTTGGGCACATTCAGAGGGGGAGCACTGATGCACCGGTGAGAAGTTGTGAGCGATTGGCGGTGGTGGTCACGAGGAGAGGTAGAGGGAGACCTAAGAAGTATTGGGGAGAGGTGATCAGGCAGGACATGACGCGACTTAGGATTACTGAGGTCATGGCCCTTGACAAGGGATTGTGGAGGTCGAGCATTAAGGTTGTAGGTTAGGGGTAAGTTGGGATATTTGTACAGTGCACTAGAGTGAGACTAGACAGTTAGGAGTTAAGCTTAGGATGCTACTGATCAGCTACTGATGCATGGCTTTATATTCTAGATATTAGTATACTTTCCTCTTTCTCGTATTTTCTATATTCCTTATATTGTTGTTATTTGTTATTTCATGATATTTATGTCATTTTGTATATTTTATGTTATTTATTATGAGTCTATTGCTAGTACTAATATATCGTCACTTGTTTCTGTCTCTTGTTTCTTCTTGAGCCAAGGGTCTCCAGGAAACAACCTCTCTTCCCTTAGGGGTAGGGGTAAGGTCTGCATACATATTACCCTCCCCAGACCCCACTTATGGGAATATACTGGGTTGTTGTTGTTATTTAGTGAGAAAATTTTTGATTTAATGAAGTTAATAGTCAATCCTGTAGTAGTGGTCAGGAGATTAAGAGTGTTAATTATGGAGTGTATGCTTTTGGTAGTTAGTTTCGAAGTGATGGTAATGTCGTCAGCAAAAAATAAGTGTGATAAGGGAGGTCCAACTTTGGAGATATTTATAGGGTGCCAACGAAGGCAGTCTACCTCCGTGTGTATTTTCATGGTTAGCATTTTCATACACAGTATAAAAATATACGGAGATAGGGGAACCCCTTGGCGAATGCCTCTTGTGGGTGAGAAAAACTGGGATGGTTGGCCATTGATTAAGATGGATATTGTAGTAGTAGTGATACATGACATAATAAGTTTTATTAGGCCAGGTAGGAATTGAAAATAATTAAGGGTGTCGTGAATGAAACCCCATTCAAGTTTGTCGAAAGCTTTTTCCAAGTCTAATTTGAGCAAGAAGGCGGATTGTTTCCCTTTTTTGTTTTTAAAGTAGTGCATAATTTCTTGCACAATGATTGCATTATTAGAAGCACGTCGATTAGGTAGGAATGCTGATTGTTTAGGGCTTATTATGGAAATTAACACTGGTTTGATTCGTTTGACTATAATTTTTGTGATTAATTTATAAAGAGTGTTACAAAGACTGATTGGTCGGTATTGAGTTATTTGAGAAGGTTGTTTAATTTTAGGAATAAGACAAAGGTAGGTTTTATTAAGTTCGGGAGGGGTGTGTTGAGTATTAAAAATGTCTTTGCAAAAGCCTATGACTTGTGATTTCACATGGGCCCAAAATTTTTGATAGAAATACGGGTGTAGACCATCCGGTCCTGGAGCTTTGAGAGGTTCGAAAGATTGTAGTGCTTCCACAATATCGACCTCCGTAATAGGGCGGTCATGTGGTAAGCATTAAGTAGGGAGTTGGAAATGCGTAGATTGTCGTTGTAGGAAGTGTTGTGTGTGAGTAGTAGTTAAGAGATTATGATAGTAGTTTTGGATATAATCATTAATAGTGAATTAGTCTGTTAATCGATTCCCAATTGGGTCTTTTAGAGCCGTTATATGGTTTCGTCTACGTCTTGGAGTGTTGTTAGATGGAAAAATTTAGTATTGGCGTCTCCGTTTTGAAGCCAATTAATCCTAGACTTTAATTTCCAAAATTCTTCTTCAAGTTTAAGAATATAATTGAATTGATCAATGAGATCTTTTTCAAGATTTTGTAGGAATTGGCTAGTCGGATACTTGGGACATTTTTGAATTCCTGTAAGCCTTGCTAGTAAGGTGTTCCTTTTTTTTGAAAATATTCCCAAAAGTATTTTTATTCCATTTAGTGATATATTCTTGAAAATCATTGATGGCTTGTAATGTAGGTTTATTAGGTGTCCAATTTTGATGTATTATGGAGAGAAAATTCGGGTGTGTAGTCCAAATTGTTTCAAAAGGGAAGACTTTTTCATGTGGACTGTGGCTCTTTTTAATGTCAACAGTAATGGACTATGGTCCGAGTGGGTTCTAGGTAAATGTAATACTAATGCTTCCGAGTATAAGTTTAACCATTCGTAATTAGCTAGGTATCTATCTAAACGTTCAAGGATTCTAGTAGCTAATTGTTGGTTATTCGACCAGGTGTACTTACTACCCACATAGCCAAGGTCTACTAGTTTACAGTAATTAAGACATTTTAGAAATTGGTCAGTACGTTTATTATTAATACAAAGCCCTCCATATTTTTCACTAGCAGTGGTTATTTCGTTAAATTCCCCGCCAATTAACCAAGACAGGTTTATTTGATCAGATATTGATCTAAGATTGTCCCATAGTATAGAACGTGCATGCAGATCATTTTCCGCATTAATGATAGATAGTAACTAAGAGCTAGAATGAGGATGCACCTGGACAATGGAATGGATCTCTTGGATGGTAACTGCTACTTGTTCAAGCTTGATGTGCTCCTCATTCTAGAGTAATGCGAGGCCACCGGAGATTCCTTGAGCAGGTGATTGAGCCAAGTTGGAAAAGCCAAATTTATCTTTAAGATAGGCATGGTCCTGCATATGAGTTTCAAGCAGTACCACTAGGGTTGGCTTGTGGTAGTTGAGCATAGAACAAAAATTTCTTCAAAATTCTGGTGATTGAGCTCTATGGCAATTTCAAATGACAAACTGCATGGATTGATTAATGGATGGGTTTGATGGAGTCTCCCTCTCCATCGTGGAAGATGTGTTCCTTAGGGCTGGAAACAACAATATCGCGAATTTCCCCATCGCTGGATTCCTGGGCGGTCGTATGTTGATTGAAGCACTTTGGAGTTCTGGGGGACATGTGATGTGACCTTTCTTTCGTACCGTTCTTTGAGGATGTAGGTCTTGTTCCCATTTAGGTAGCTCAGAATAGGGAGGGTCTCTCTTATTTCTGCCGTGGTTGCTGCCACCTCCAGGCTTGCTATTTCGTCGAGTTCGTTTGGCAATGGACTGGGAGGTGGTATTGGGTTTGATGGGTGAGTCAGGGGATAGTACGGGGAGGCTTATGCATGGAGGGGTATTATGGGGGTGATGGAGCTGCGGGGTTGGATCCAAGGAACTTGTGTTTGTAGAGGTTGTTGTGGTAGATAGAAGGGCAGGTCTATATTGGTTGTTGTAGGTGTTAGAGGTAAGAACATGGGTAGTGGAAATGGTGTCTGTGTTGGAGGGTTGTGTTGATGTAGAAGTAAAGGAGGGTGCATGGCCCAGTTGAATTAGTTGTAAAGAGTCACACCCAGTCTCATTCCTTGCGTGACAATCTGGGCTATGTCCGCTGGGTTTTGTATCATCACAATGACATCCTGGTTGTCTGTCTCCATTGTAAATGTTAGTGCATGCTCTTGCATGCTCATTTCCAGCCACGATTATGGATATGCTTGCGTTGGTGGGAATTGTGTGATGTAAATGGGAGTTGGTGGTAGTGGGGTATCTTGTGATGGCTGTATGATGATGGAGTTGAGGAAAATAGGGTGTTGAAGTAGGGTGGTGTTGGTGAAGGAGCGTGTTCTCCGGTGTTGGAAGTTTAGTGGTGAGTGGTTCATTAGAATGAATTGTGTTAAGTACATGAGGGGGATAAGTATGTTTGCTAGGCTTGGAGAGTGATAATTGTGTTTCAGTGGTGGTCGTATTAGCTGGTTGATTTGATAAGGGTGGCTGATAGATGATTTTTGTGTAATATAGGGGCTAGTTACTTGTATTGGGTGTTGGGTTTTGTCAGGTGAGGCATTTGATAATGGTTGAGGGGAGGATGGTATTGGACCTGATTGGGAATTTGAAGTTGGATGGGTTACCGTAACATAGGCGGGTACTTGACTGCCTATAATCTGAGATGGGGTCTCCATGCATGTATCGCAAGTGGCAGTGTGTGCCACGTGTCTTGCTGGTGTGCTTTGTAGAGTGGTAATGGGTGAGTCATCAGGTTGGGCTGGTGAGTGTGTGGGTTGGTATGTATTAGGCTTAGTATTTGTGACCATTTGTGTACTTTTTTGGGCCTGTGGTTGTGGCCCAGAAATAATCGCTAGTGGAGTTAAGTTAGCAAGCTCATTTAGCATAACTAAATTATCTTGATTAAAAAACTTAGGAGAGATAGTTGATTGGGAATTATTAGAAGGGGTGCTTAATGTTAAGTTTGTGTCATTAGGGATATCATGCGAAATAGGGTTAGAAGACTTACCTATGGGGTCGGCGCCGCCTATGTCTGTATGTTATGATTGTCCAGGTTGGTACGATGGTGTTTTTCCTTTAGAACGATGTTTGGAGGGAAAGGTGACTGGTTTTCATTCAGAAGAGTCTGTGTTCTTTTGTGGAGTTAGGGTGTGGGTTGCTTTTGTGAGATGTAATGGTGGTGTGGTATTAGGGCCCGGAATTTGTGAGGAGAAAGGTTGATGGGTTAAGGATGTGTGTATGGCAGTGGGAGTCTTAGGTGCGTGTGAATAGTTGGATAAGCAGAGAGTCTTGGTATGTCCAAGTTTTCCACAAATAGTGCAGAGCATATTTACTCCTTCGTACACCAGGTGTTGCTTGTGTATGCCAATGTAGACATGGGTCTTAAGGGGTATTTCTAATGGAGCTTCTATGCATATTCTTGCATAACGACCACGAGTGATGGCTGAGGTGCAGGTTTCCACTTAAGTAATGTTCCAATTTTTTCTCCCACTCTTTGCAATATTTCTAGGTCGTAAAACTCAATTGGGAGTTCGGGGAGTCTTAACCAGATAGCTATATAGGTTAGTTGTGTGTTAGAGGCGATGAATTTGGGTTCCCACTTACGGACAGAGACGGAGTGGTTTAGTATAAACCACGGTCCGTTGTGAAGGGCGGTAAACATATTTTCTTCTTTTTGGAACTTCACTGGGAAAAAATCACAGCCCAAGTCAATGAGAGGTAATTCCTCTGTAGGCTTCCATAGTGAGTTTAGTTTTGATCTGAGTGTTTGGTGGCGACTTTTCAACCAAAAACTTTGATGATGAGTGAGTATTTCCAAGGTGTATATAGTCTTGATTTGTCTGCAGAGGTGATTGGGATAAAGGTGTCGTTATAAATCATAGATGTTGTATTCGTCTTATAAGTCTAGGTTTGAATGAGTTTGATGGCATGTGGTTGGGTGGTGGGTGAGTTGATTGCTACTTAGTATGTCTAGGCAAAGGTTAGTGACTGTTTGGGAGTAGTAGTATTGTGGTCTGTGATTGTATTGGTTGTCATAGGTGTGTCTATGTGCATGGAGCTTATGTCGGGTGGTTCCGGTGGTGGTGATGGAATTCATTGAGAGAGAGCCTTTTTTTTTTCCAACTTGTCAAATATCCCAAGTGGGAGTTCTCAAAGTCAAGAAAGGGGACAACGTATAAGGGTACGCCATCGTAGGACTTATTTCTATAATGATTCAACTCTGAGCCTGAAGTCATCGGGAATGTCCCAAGGGTGAGGCAAAATGCGTTAAAGGATCGAAAGGCTGAACAAATGGAAAGAGAAAAGAAATTTAGGGAGTTTAAGGAATTTAATATGGACCATAATGTTTCCGTTCCTGAACATGTACACCTTTTTAAGATAAAAAAAGCTGAATTGGCTAATTACATAGAAATTACTGAATGGGAAGCATTAGCTATTTTAGCGGATTCTCTTCGAGAGCCTTGGGGTGAAATTTTAATTGAGATTTATTATTATATTTGGCCTAGTGCACCTTTTAGCGTATATGAGCAAGAGTTAGTATTCGATTGGTATATGGATGTCTTAGCAAACATGAAAATTGTTATTATATATTTTATCTTAATAAAATTTATATTATGTTATTTGTCTCACCAGCTACATACATTGTTTATTATATTTTTTTTTGGGATTGAGACTTGAAATAAACTGCACACTAAGAAGTGATCTAATATTAATTAAAAATATTTAGATATAGATGATGAATGGAAACGTAGTGAGCATTCGATTCTATACTAATGCAAAGCTTGAAGTGAAAGGGATAGGCACTTGCATAATGGATATGCATGGTGGACGATCTTTGATGTTGCCTGAAGTCCTATATGTTCCAGAGATTCGACGAAACTTAGTATCTGTGTCTATTATTATAGATTTAGATTTCATTTTGAAATTTAGTCGCAATGGTCTTAGAATTACTCAAGACAATATTTTTTATGGTTTTAGATATCGTTATGATGGTTTTATTGTGTTAGATTTTAATCCTTCTACGTATACCTATTATGTTGACCGTTGTATTATGGCATGTTATTCTAGTATCAATGATGTTGATGTTATTACATGACATGCAAGATTAGGTCACATAGAGTAGGATCTAATGAATAGATTGGCTAAGGAAGGACATCTAGGTTCTTTCTCTAAAATTGAAATCCCAAGTTGTGAAAATTGCCTTGCCGGAAAGATTACACGTAAACCATTTGGAAAGGCTAAGAGAGCCAATTTTCCATTGCAATTAATTTATCAAAAAAAGGGTTTGAAATATCCTTGTACTATGGTAAATTGTTTAAAATTGTCCCCCGTTATACCATTGGGCCATAAAAGTCCCTACCGTCCAACTATCCTAACAAATCTGCCCTTACTTTGACGGAAGTGCCACGTGGCATCCATCCTTGCCTCTTTTTAAATCTGGCCACGTGGCACTTCCGTCAAAATAAGGGCAGATTTGTTAGGATAGTTGGACGGTAGGGACTTTTATGGCCCAATAGTATAACGGGGTATAATTTTAAATAATTTACCATACTACAAAGATATATTAGACCTTTTTTCGTTAATTTATTCTGATATCTGTGGTCAAATGAATGTGAGGGCTAGGTTTAATTCTTTATATTTCATTACAATCATTGATGATTTCACACGCTTTGGTTATGTCTATTTGATTTCTCATAAATCTGAAGCATTTGAATGCTTTAAGAAATATTTGAATGAAGTTGAGAATCAATTAGACAAAAGGATTAAGACCCTAAGAACCGATAGATGGCTTGAATATCTTTCAAACGAATTTGAAGGATTGTGCAATGAAAAGGGAATCGCCAAATACTTAACTATTCCATACACACCTCAACAAAATGGTGTAGCAGAAAGGAGGAATTGAACACTACTGGACATGATAAGGTCCACGATGATGCAGGCAAATTTACCTATCTCCTTTTGGGGAGATGCGTTATTGATTGCAACTTATATATTGAACGAAGTTCCTTCTAAATCAGTTTCTTCCACTCCTTATGGGTTATGGACTGGTCATAAACCAAACTTAAAGGATTTACGACCTTGGGGTTGTGCTGCATACGTAAAAGATTCTTTTAGCAAGTTTGGTAAACTAAGTCCAAAAGGCAAGAAATGTATCTTTATAAGATATTCAGAACACTCCAAAGGGTATGTGTCCATTGGTGAATTAGAGGATGGAAGTGTTACTGAGTTTGAATCGCGAGATGTCATATTTTTGGAAAATAATTTTCCAAAGAAGGGCGAGGTAAAGAATGGAGAGCCTCTATGTGAAATGTTGAACTCAGATAGTCAGCAAGTGTCTTCTGATATAGTTGATAATCAAATTGATCAAGATATTATTCTTGATCCGAGTGGGAGTGGGAACTCTCAATCCCGAAATCTTTCTGACGAACCTGAATTTCAACTACGAAAGAGTGCGAGGAAAAATATAGCCAAAAGTAATTATGAAATTAAAGATTATATTTTCTTCATATATCTCACCGAAATGGATGAGCCAAAATCTGTGACTGAGGCTTTATCGATCCCTAGAAAAGATGAGTGGATGAAAGCAATGAAAGAAGAATTAGAATCCATGAAAACCAATAAAGTCTGGGATCTAGTTGACCTTCCGCCTAGGCGTAGAGACATTAGGAACCAATGGGTTCTCAAAGTTAAATGTAAAGCGGATGAGTCAATAGAAAGATACAAGGAACGATTGGTGGCAAAAGGCTTTACTCAGGAAGCTGGAATAGATTATAAGGAAATATTTTTACCAGTTGTGAAGTTTACCTCAATTCGCTTACTTTTGGCCATTTTTGCACGTTTGGATTTGGAATTACATAAAATGGACGTGAAGACAGCTTTTCTCAATGGAGAAATGAACGAAGAAATCTACATGGAACAGCCTGTAGGCTTCATCGTTAAAGGCCAAGAAAAGAAGGACTATAAATTAAAAAGATCTATTTATGGTCTGAAGCAATCTTCCAGGCAATGATATTTGAAATTTCACAAGGAGGTGATCACATATGATTTCACTATGATCAATAAAGACCATTGCATTTATGTGAAGAAGTCTAGTGGGATGTTTATAATTTTTTCTCTTTATATGGATGATATTTTATTAGTCGGAAACAATTTGGAGTATGTGAAAACTATCAAGTCATGGCTTTCAAAGTCATTTGACATAAAATATATGGGCGAGGCAGACTATATCCTTGGAGTTAAGATCCAAAGAGACCGTTTCAAAAGTTGTTGAGTTTATCTCAAGAAACTTATATAAAGAAAATATCAGAGCATTTTCGCATGAATAGTTGCAAATCCATGGATACTCCTATAGTGAGAGGTGAAACTAAAGCCTTGAAATGTGTCCCAAGACTGAAAATGAAAAGGATAACATGTCTCGAGTTCCATATTCAAGTGTTGTCGGGAGCTTGATGTACGCTATGAAGTGTACTTGCCCAGACATTTGTTATGTCGTAGGTCTGGTTAGCAGGTATCAATCCAATCCTAGAAGAGATCATTGAAAAGTTGTTAAGAGAATTTTCAGATACCTGAAGGGAACTGCAGATTATTCGCTATGTTATAGTGAAAATGATTTATACCTAAGAGGATATATGGATGCTGGTTGGTCTGGTGACCCTAATGATAGAAAATCAACATCCGGTTATGCCTTCTTACTTAATGGTAGTGCTATATCATGAAAAAGTAAGAAATAAACCTGCACACCCCTTTCAACAATGGAAGCTGAGTTTGTGGCTTGTGCATCTGCAGTACAAGAAGTTTTTTGGTTGAAGAGATTCTTTGAGCATTTAAATATTACAAAGAACTCTCAGGGTCCCATGACTCTATATTGTGATTGTCAAGCGGCTATTGCATATACAAAAGATCCTAAGTATCACAGCAAGACCAAATACATTGACATCACGTATAACTTTGTAAGAGACATGGTAGCAAGTGGAGAGATAAATTTACAATACATTCCTACTCAAAGCAAGATTGTTGATCCTTTTACAAAGGCAATATCTAAAGATCTATTTGAGAAACATGTTATGACTCTAGGTTTACGAAGAATATGAACATATTTATGTATTGTAAAATGACTTTAGTATTATAATATGCTCATCAATATTTGACTCTTGAATTTTGCTTTATCTCGTATGCATGTAATGAATATTTTGTTGATAAAGTATGTCGAAC
The DNA here is from genome assembly GCA_026770625.1 of Nicotiana glauca. NCBI lineage: Eukaryota > Viridiplantae > Streptophyta > Magnoliopsida > Solanales > Solanaceae > Nicotiana > Nicotiana glauca. The sequence goes on along the minus strand of MU696854.1, from coordinate 56,139 downwards.
AAGTCACGAGATTGGCTCTCTTACACGAGCAATCGCCTCTTGCGTTAAGAATCGTGAAGAGATGAGACCTTATAGAACGTTGGATAATGCGGGGTTATATTTACTTGTAGAGGTGGTTCTTGATAGCTTATGAATTTCACTATTCGATTATGACTTCTTTTGTAAGTTAGATATGAGTTTCTTAAGAAGATGGTTTGAGCTTTATTGAAGTGAGAAACTCAGGTTAGACTTGAAGGTGTCTAGACCAAGATCTCTACGTTGTTGGATGACTAAAATAATAAGACACACGCGCTAATATAAGGTAAGAACACCGTGACATGTGTTTCATACCATATGTGCTATCGACCATGGGATAATGGAAGAATGAATCCCTGCTTCTTTATTGTGTGAGATTCCAAAGAAGTTAGAGTAACTTTTATTAAAATACCCTTTGACTTTTTACTGTCTCTTGAAGTGTCAATCAGTGTTGCTACTTTAGCATGCCACTAATATCCATGATTGATTCAGCAATGTAGTGCATGTCTAGGAAAACAATTGATTTGGAATGGAAAGATACGAGTAGAAAGGGAAGACAACTAAAATTTAGTAATTTAACTTGTATTCATAGGTCGACCATTACACTTACCATGAAGGTATTGGGTGTAATTGTGGATACAATGTTATATGAGAACTCAAGTTTGCCTCTTTCGAGGATGAAGGATCGAATAAGTAGCTACTACAATAGCGAATGATGTCTGGGGTATTGCGAGTAATAATATCCTTATGCTAGTACTGAATCCTTTTCATATGTGATTGGATTTCTACAGAGAGCTTTTGTAACGACCCGACTGCTCGTTTTGAGCCCTAGCGCATCGTTCAGCAGTCTGAGGCCATGAGCAGCTTCATTTCAGGTATTGTGACTTGTTCGCATGGTTGGAATTTAAATTCAAGAAGATCGAAGTTAAATTTAAATGAAAATTCTCATTTGAGAAGCTTAAAGTTGAAAGAATGAACTAGGATTGGATTTTAGAGTAAACGACCTCGAAATCCGGATCTGAAGGTTCCAACAGGTTCGTATGATGATATCAGACTTTGGCGGATGCCCGGTTTGGGTTTTGGATAACCCGGGAACATTTTGGCGCCTATTGTGGAAGTTAGCATTTTGGAAGAAATTTATTAAGTTTGGATTGGAGTGCATTTTAGCGTTATTGATGTCCATTTGGGATTCCGAGACTAGGAGTAGCTCCGTATGGTGATTCTGGAGTTGGGAGCGCGATCAGAAGTGAATTCGAAGGTCCGTGGGTCATTTTGAATCCATTTAGCTAAATATAGAAATTTGAAGGTTTTTTTAGAAGTTTGACCGGAAGTGGACTTTTTGATATCAGGGTCGGAATACGATTCCAGAAGTTGGAGTAGGTCCGTATTGTCAAATATGACTTGTGTGCAAAATTTGAGGTCAATCGGACATGATTTGATGGGTTTAAACATCAGAAGTAGAAGTTGGAAAGTTCAAAGTTCATAAAGCTTGGATTGGAGGTCGATTGATGATTTTAGCATTGTTTGATATGATTTGAGGCCTCGAGCAAGTCCGTAATGTGTTCTAGGATTGGTTGGTAGGTTTGGTTGTGGTCCCGGGAGGCCTCGGGTGGATTCTGGGTGGTTAACGGATCAAAAAATGGAATTTTGAAGAAGGCTAAAGGATCTGGTTGATTGTGTTTTTGCTTCTGCGGAAATGGGACCGCAGAAGCGGCCCCATAGAAGCGGTTGAGGGAGCCGCAGAAGCGGTTTCGTTCAAAGGTTCGTGGACTGCAGATGCGGTCAAGGTTCCGCAGAAGCGGGACCGCATCTGCGGAAGAGGGTATCTCAGAAGCGGAAAAAAGGGCTGAGCCCAGGACCGCAAAAGCGGCTTTTGACCGCAAAAGCGGAACCGTGGAAGCGGAAAAAGTTTCGCAGATGCGTAAAAGGCTGGAGGCAGTGAGTTGTTTTAAAAATCGAATTTTGGTCATTTCTCTCATATTTTCATGGCTTGGGCGATTTTTGGGGAGCTACGAGAGAGGGTTTTCATCATCAATGATAAGGTATGTTATCCCCACCTATTATGAGTTAAATACATTGATTATGTATGGATTTTTAGCATGTAAATGGGTAGAAAATTGAGGGTTAGTGGAAGACCTAGAAAATTAGTATTCTTGGATTTTGACCATGATTTTGAGTATTGAATTAAGAGAAAATCATATCTTTGAGTTCGTGAGTTCATGGGTAAACTTTATCTTCGAGAAATTTCGGATTCCGGGCACGTGGCCCCGAGGGCATTTTTGTCAACTTTTCATTCGGGGTTAGGAATTGTTATAAATTGGGTTGTAAAGTATAATTGAGTATATATTAATGGATTTATATAATCGTTGGCTAGTTTTGGAGCATTGTACGTTGGTGCAAGTCTTCGGAAGAATGTAAAATGCCGGTTGTGGATCTTCGGAGCGAGGTGAGTCTCCTTTCTAATCTTGTGAGGGGGAATTTACCCCATAGGTAAAATAATTAATTATGTGCTCCTATATGTAGGGCTACGTACGTACGAGGTGACGAGAATCCATGCGTAGCTACTATTATGCTATTGTCAGGGTAGTCTAGGACCCAAAAGCATGTATACTTGGACTAATTATGAACCCATTGATGGCTTGAATTGCTTAGATCACATTAAATTAATAAATGGATTTCTAAAAAAGATTTAAGCTTTGTTTTCTCAAATTATTAAAGAGAATTGGCCTTTCTTGGATAATTGCTCTATGTTGACTTCTTGACTGATTGTCTGTCTGTGTGTGTTTATTTTGAAACGGGCCGAACGCCTCGGCAGATTAATAGATGCATCTATAGGCGCGTCGTCGACCATTGGCAAGTGCATATTTATTTCTGTTGGATCGGGTCGTCGCCTCGGTATGATTTGCGCATGCTTGTATTGATGCCTAGACTTATTTAAGTTGTTACATGCCTCACTTTGGCTCGAGATCATTTTGGTCATAATGAAAAGAAATCTTGAAAAATTTCCTATGAAAGAATTATGTGTTTACTTGTTTCCTCTATCTTGATTAAAATTATGTTTATAAATTAAATCCACTGTTTAATATGCATATTAAGGACAAATAATCATTGGACTATTAGAGAGTGTCAAGTTGACCATCTCATCTTTACCTCTTCGGGATTAGGCGGGACACTCACTGAGTACACGTTGATTACGTACTCATACTACACTTATGTGCATTTTTGTTGCACAGGTATATATTCCTCTAGCAGCCTACAGGGCATAGCAGCACGGATGTTTCTGGGACTAGGTGAGCTGCATCATTCGAGGCGACCGCAGCTAGGGTAGTCCCTTCCAGTGTCCTGTATTTTCTTTCCGTCCATTGTATTCCGGACGGATGTTGTATTTTATTTTCCTTATCAGTAGTTGCTCATGCACTTGTGACACCGGGTTCTGGGATGATTTGAATTATTGTATTAACTGTTCAACATTTAAATTTGATTTGAAATTATATCCTTTAAAATTTCTTAATGAGCAAGGAAAAATCCTGGATTTCAAAAGTGTTAAAATGAGATTTAATTAAATATTTGAGTTGGCTGGCCTGACGGCGGTGTCCGGCGCCACCATGACCCTTAACGGATTTTGGGTCGTGACAACATGGTATCAAAGCACTAGGTTCCCGTTGGTCTCATGAGTCATGAACAAGTCTAGTAGAGTCTCGTAGATTGGTACGGAGATGTCTGTACTTATCCTCGGGAGGCTACAGGGCTGTTAGGAGTACTTCCCTTCTTGATTTCCTTTTCGTGCGGTTCTATTCCTTTGAGGCTTATGCCTTTGATTCCTTCCTACTCAATCTTACGCGACGCGAGCGCTTGTTAGAAATTGAGAATTTGAGAATTGAAATGGCACTACAAATGTGGTGCGGGATGATTTACCCGGTATAGTTGATTGGACTATTATAGTCGCATTTCGGAGGGATATTCTATTGTTTTAGCTCAGTAACAGAGCTTCTAAGAGCCTTGAGGCTAGACACAGGTTGCCATGATGCTTATGAACAATTATTCCGTAGTGTTGTTGTGATGGTGGGACGTTTGCCCACGTGTCGGGGCAGTGAATGAATTGAAGAGAGGTTTACTCAGCGTGTAATCAAGGGATTCAGTGTTTTATTCCCGGCAGGGGAAAGGCAGTCGGATTGAGAATGTTCAGATGTGGGCTGGTGGAAGTAATGAGGCGTGGTAATTGCAAGCGCGGTGGAGTTCTCCTCTATATGGGGGTGTTGTTGTCCTAATTGGACGTACTAAGTTTGTCGATGTTATAATCTGCTACAATTCGCCCTTTATGGTAGGATATTGTGAAATAATATTAGAGGTACAACTGTTAGATATCGCATGATGCAGTGGTTTAATATCGAATCAGAATTTCTAATGTTGATGGCTCGATAAAGATTACCTTTGGAAAGGTTTAAAGTTAGCAGCAGTGGTGGATTCAAGTGCCACAAAGATAGATTTTATTTAAGGCAATAATTGAGCGGCAATGTAAGAGGAAGGACATGTGAGAAGTGTTAGGTGGTGTTTAAAACTTCTAGAAGGCCAAGTATGAGGAGCAAGTTCGAGTGGTTAATTAAAGAGATGAGCTCCGCCAAAGTGGAAGAGTGGCAAGGGTTGCATATGGGCTTGGTAGTAGGATGACTATGCGCCTTAAAAAGAGTTTGGATCGAATTGGGGATTTTAATGATTGGTGATTGAAGCCTGCGAGTATGATGTGAAGTATGGGCTATTATGCGACAGAAGATTGATATGGCGGAAATGAGCTGCTTAAAATGGGGGAAGGTGTAGCATGACCCTGAATTGGAAGGATGTTGCCGCACATTTAATTGATGTCCGCGAGAAGTGAATGGACTTGTGTAGCTGGAAGGTGAGCTCGGACTCAGGATGGGCTATTGGTGTCATGGTGAATGTACCCCGTGCAGCGGCGCGGGAAGATGTCGGGAGGTGATTCCCCTAGGTGGATTATTCCCCGTAAGCAGGTTAGCAGTTGCGTGGTTGGCGAAGCTTTTGCAATGAATTATATTGGTTGTTCGACAAAGAGATCGGTCGTGCGAATGTGGTTAATGATTCAGAATATGAAAGACAGGGATTTATAGGAAGATTCTGAGAAAATTTGATAGCTTATGACAGGAGGTTATGTCAATAAGAGGTAAAAAGGTCGGGCGAACTCAAGAATGGTGAAATGATGGCTTCAATCTAAATGGGAGAGTCCCACCGCTTATGATTGGGCTGTATGATTAACTACTTGCGTGATTTCTGGTTATTAGCATATTGACGGATTATTTCAGCTATGAGAAAATACCATAAGTGGTAATTTGAGCAAATGAATTGTTGGAGGCATGCGATGGTTGGCCTTATTGGCTCATGTCCAGACTTGGAAAAAGGTTCAAGTTTTATGCCTTGTATGGATACAAGTTTCAGAGAAAGCGATTTTTGCCAGGTGCTTTGCCGAGAGGGTATCCGTGTGTTATAAGAGTTATGGGGTGAATTATATTCGGGACTAAGTCAGAGTGGGTGGCTTTCAGTAATGGTCCTAGTGAATTCAAGAGGTAAAGCCTGGTGCCTAATGATGTCGAGCTTGTAGGTACAATTAAGAATCAAGCTTTGTAGCAGTTTATGAGAAGAGGCACAGAATGTTCCGGGATGTTTAGCTTGTGGTGTAGCATTTGGGTGTTATGAAATAGTTCGTGGGAATTGAGACAGCCTGGCCTCGTGATTTAAGGACCCTCGGGGTGAGTGTAGATGGAGTATGTTATGCGTTGAATAGAGTTAGTCTTATTTTTAAGGCAAGAAAGGAGGAATTGGAAGAAGGTAAATTGATTGGCCATAGTTGAATTGGCATATTGGGGCCAATGATTAGTTCGGTCCGCGATATCAAGTTATGTGTATGATTTGTAGAGGTACATGTGATGCCTGTTGGCCGCCGTGATTGATGGTTTATCAGGGGCATTCTTTTGTTATGGCTCGTTAAGTGGAAGTGGATTCCGGAAGGGCTATGGTGGCTTGAACCACTACTTGCAGATTTGCATATTCTACGGTTATGGGAAACTACCTGTGTATTGCTACGATTCTCCTGAAGTGAGTTAAGTGCAAGGTTTTTATATGATGAAATATGAAAGTATTAATGAATTAGGAGTTATGATGAAGATCATGTTCTATCGTAGTTTGGCACGTTAGGTGCGGTGAGAGGTATGGAAATGTGAAGTGAGGATCAAGGTTGCAGTTCGGTGCTGACAAGGATGTCACGGGCTCGGATGAGAAAGGAAGGGGTTGAATGATTAGAGTAAATTAGTATTGTCCTCAGCGTCACCTGAGATCGATGTGTTGTGAAAGAGGTTTTGCATCCTGGTTAAGGATTCTTGACCGCTCTTTAGAGTTAGTGCGGACGATGGTTTAGATGTGCGGACCCGTTATTTATTTCAGAAGATTGTGGGAGCGTGTCCCATGGAAGGATTGTATAAGTGTGACATGTAGTCACTTGATTGGCTAAAGATTTAAACCAAGTATGAGGATTGTGGTAATATCATTAATTTGAGAATTTATGCCTGGAGGGCACTTTGTATATTGGGTTATGAACTGAGGAGGTTGCTCCGATTATGATGCTTATTCTTACGTGATATGAAGCAAAAAGGTGTTACTACAGACCTTTGAAAGGTCATTGGCCAAGTTGGTGCAATCAGAAATTGGCTTGAGATCGGTGGATTGATTTATTTGTGAACATTGCTTTATATCAGGCTAGTTGTGTTCGTTTCAGCGAGCGTTCCCTATGGAGGAACAGTCGAGGTGTTATTTTGTCATCAGCTATTCCAGGTAATGATGTATTGCGCCGCATGAGTTATGAGACGGCTCAGTAAATTCTTATGTGTTGAGGTTCCGCGTGGCGATGGTGTTATGTGAGTAGAATGGCTCTTGAGATTCAGATCTTGTATCACACCTCAATTGTGCTTGAGTTTTGTAGCCTATGGCGCTATGTGTTTTCTCAGGGATGGTATTATGCACTTGGCTTGCTTGCGATCGAAATTCGATATTTTTATTGTAATGAGCAGATTTAGCTCGAAGTCCAATCTCCTTATGTGATATCTATGTGTGGATCGGGTGGCACGCTGCCATGGGTATGTTATTTAGATCGGGTTGCGCGCCGCAACAGTGTGACGTCGAGTCTGGTCCTCTATATGTTTTTTTTGTGTTTCGCTTCCTATCTTCTAAGGAAAGTCCGTATTAGTGCGGGGGTTAGGTAATTCCTCCCAGAGTTTGATTTCCTATTTGTGTTGTGTTCGGATTGGTGGCCTATTAGCACATCGTGGCGTCATATGAGACTTGTGATCGCATTCGGAGTGGCTTATTGTCTGAGCAGTTCGTACTGGGTAAGATGAGATTGTGGGATTTAGGATCAGTGCTATCTGATTATATGAAGTATATTAAGGAGCGAAGATCATTATTGGTTCAGAATGTGGTAATGTTTCTTGTCAGAAGTATAGACTCGATGATTGGTTGACTCGGCAGTTGATTATGAATTTTGGCACATCTCATCTATCGTGGCGGTATTGTAAGAGTTAGAGTAAGACTTGCGTATGTCAGGATGTGCAATGGGAACATCTGATTCGTTGAATTTTGGCTAAGTTAATCAGAAATGTTATTGTGGTCCTATGAGTAAAGTGATGCAAAGTGTGAATCAGCAGAGTTATGTAGTCATGTTTGAGTACAGTGTATAGTGATTGATACGGTAATCGTATGTTGGAAACAAGCCTGGCATAGAATTCCGGATGTTGGAATTGGGCTCTAAAGCTTATTTGCTTGAATAAAGGGGAGTATCTTCAGAACTTATCGAGCTAATATGCTCAACTAAGTTGTGGTAGCACGGGAAGGTGCACGAGGTGCTAAGCAATGATTTCAGGCTACTTCGGTATAATTCTCAGCACGTTCGAGGAAGAACGTATGTTTAAGTGGGAGAGAATGTAATAACCCGATCGGTCGTTTTGAGCCCTAGCACGTCGTTCAGTAGTCTGAGGCCATGAGCAACTTCATTTCAGGTATTGTGACTTGTTCGCATGGTCGGAATTTAAATTCAGGAAGATCGAAGTTAAATTTAAATGAAAATTCTCATTTGAGAAGCTTAAAGTTGAAAGAATGAACTAGGATTGGATTTTTGAGTAAACAACCTCGGAATCAGGATCTGAAGGTTCCAGCAGGTTCGTATGATAATATCGAACATGGACGTATGCCCGGTTCGGGTTTTGGATAACCCGGGAGCATTTTGGTGCCTATTATGGAAGTTAGCATTTTGGAAGAAATTTCTTAAGTTTGGCTTGGAGTGCATTTCAGCGTTATCGATGTCTGTTTGGGATTCTGAGATTGGGAGTAGCTCCGTATGGTGATTCTGGAGTTAGGAGTGCGATCGGAAGTGAATTCGGAGGTCCGTGGGTCATTTGAAGCCATTTGGCTAAAGATAGAAATTTGAAGGTTTTTTAGAAGATTGACCGGAAGTGGACTTTTTGATATCGGGGTCGGAATTCGATTCCGGAAGTTGGAGTAGGTCCGTAATGTCAAATATGACTTGTGTGCAAAATTTGAGGTCAATCGGACATGAGTTGATGGGTTTAAACACCTGAAGTAGAAGTTGGAAAGTTCAAAGTTCATAAAGCTTGGATTGGAGGTCGATTGATGATTTTAGCGTTGTTTGATATGATTTGAGGCCTCGAGCAAGTCCGTAATGTGTTCTGGGATTGGTTGATAGGTTTAGTTGAGGTCCCGGGAGGCCTCGGGTGGATTCCGGGTGGTTAACGGATCAAAAAATAAAATTTTGAAGAAGGCTGAAGGATCTGGTTGCTGGTGTTTTTGCTTCTGCGGAAATGGGACCACAAAAGTGGCCCTGTAGAAGCGGTTGAGGGAGCCGCAGAAGCGATTTCGTTCAAAGGTTCGTGGACTGCAGATGCGGTCAAGGTTCCGCAAAAGCGGGACCGCATCTGCGGAAGAGGGTATCATAGAAGCGGAAAAGGGGGTTGAGCCTAGGACCGCAGAAGCGGCTTTTGACCGCAAAAGCGGAACCGCGGAACGCAGATGCGAAAAAGGCTGGAGGCAGTGAGTTGTTTTAAAAATCGGATTTTGGTCATTTCTCTCATATTTTCATGGCTTGAGTGATTTTTGGGGAGCTCCAAGAAGGTTTTTCATCATCAATAATAAGGTATGTTATCCTCACCTATTACGAGTTAAATACATTGATTATGTATGAATTTTTAGCATGTAAATGGGTAGAAAATTGAGGGTTAGAGGAAGACTTAGAAAATTAGTGTTCTTGGATTTTGACCATAATTTTGAGTATGGAATTAAGAGAAAATCATATATTTGAGTTCATGAGTTCATCGGTAAACTTTATCTTGGAAAAATTTTGGATTCCGAGCACGTGGGCCCGAGGGCATTTTTGTCAACTTTTCGTTCGGGGTTAGGAATTGTTATATATTGGGTTGTAAAGTATAATTGAGTATATATTAATCGATTTATATGATCGTTGGCTAGTTTTGGAGCATTGTGCGTTGGTGCAAGTCTTCGGAAGAATGTAAAATGCCGGTTGTGGATCTTCGGAGCGAGGTGAGTCTCCTTTCTAATCTTGTGATGGGGGAATTTACCCCATAGGTGAAACAATTGATTATGTGCTCCTATATGTGGGGGCTACGTACGCACGAGGTGACGAGAGTCCGTGCGTAGCTACTATTATGCTATTGTCCGGGTAGTCTAGGACCCAAAAGCATGTATACTTGGACTAATTGTGAACCCATTGATGGCTTAAATCGCTTAGATCACATTAAATTAATAAATGAATTTCTAAAAAAGACTTAAGCTTCATTTTCTTAAATTATTAAAGAGAATTGGCCTTTCTTGGATAATTGCTCTATGTTGACTTCTTGACTGATTGTCTGTCTGTGTGTGTTTATTTTGAAACGGGCCGAACGCCTCGGCAGATTAATAGATGCATCTATAGGCGCGATGTCGACCCTCGGCAAGTGCACATTTATTTCTGTTGGATCGGGTCGTCGCCTCGGTATGATTTGCGCATTCTTGTATTGCTGCCTGGACTTATTTAAGTTGTTACATGCCTCACTCTGGCTCGAGATCATTTTGTTAATAATGAAAAGAAATCTTGAAAAATTTCCTATTAAAGAATTATGTGTTTACTTGTTTCTTCTATCTGGATTAAAATCATGTTTATAAAATAAATCCACTGTTTAATATGTATATTATGGACAAATAATTATTGGACTATTAGAGAGTGTCAAGTTGACCATCTCGTCTCTACCCCTTCGAGATTAGGCGGGACACTCACTGAGTACACGTTGATTACGTACTCATACTAAACTTCTGTGCATTTTTTTGCACAGGTATATATACCTCTAGCAGCCTACGGGGCGTAGCAGCACGGACGTTTCTGGGACTAGGTGAGCTGCATCATTCGAGGCGACCGCAGCTAGGGTAGTCCCTGCCAGTGTACTGTATTTACTTTTCGTCCACTGTATTTCGGACGGATGATGTATTTTCTTTTCCTTATCAGTAGTTACTCATGCACTTGTGACACCGGGTTGGGTTCTGGGATGGTTTGAGGTATTGTATTAACAGTTCAATATTTAAATTTGATTTGAAACTATATCCTTTAAAATTTCTTAATAAGCAAGGAAAAATCCTGGATTTCAAAAGTGTTAAAATGAGATTTAATTAAGTATTTGAGTTGGCTGGCCTGACGGCGGTGTCCGGCGCCACCACGACCCTTAGTGGATTTTGGGTCGTGACAGCTAGGGGTGTTCATATACCGAAAACCAAACCAAACCGACCAAAAAAATCGATACTTTTTTATTTGGTTTGGTTTGGTTTTGGTTTTGAATTTTAAAAAACGATCAAATTTGGTTTGGTTTTGGTTTTAATCAAAAAAAAAAACCAAACCAAACCGACTATAGGAGTAGCTATTTCAAATTTATTATTACACATATATATGTATATTGTTATACAAAGTTTAAAAAAGTTTATGGTAAATATTAATAGTTTGCACTTTTAATATAATTCTTTAGATTTACATTCTAGTTTGATTGGTAATTTTCTTTTGTTTAGTATAAGAATCCATTTCGTGTTAAAAATAATATATTTTTAATTGAGTCCTTAATTCATCACTATTTGATTTAATTATCATTAATATATTTTGGTAAATAATAGATTTCTCAAAGGGCAATTGATTTGATAGTGTTACATTGAAAATGTGATTGCCGGAATATGTGTTTGGTAGTGTATATCTTCTATTTAAGAAAAAACCGAGAAATAACCGAAAAAATCGAAAAACCGACATAAACCAAATCTAGAAAAACCGACTTAATTGGTTTGGTTTGGTTCTAATGTTTGAAAAACCGACTTACTTGGTTTGGTTTCTTTTTAGGGAAAAACTGATCCAAACCGAACGATGACCACCCCTAGTGACAGCTTTAGTATAACCTTTAATTGGTTTTGGAATTTTACAGCTCTTTGTGCTCGCAGGTCACACCAACTATTTGCCATTATGAAAAATGTGTCAAAGACATCGGTCTAGCCCACTATGAGCTAAGTGGGAGATGATGGATTATGGGTCATAGAGTCGCTCCATGTGGGCTGACCCGACCTAGTTAGGAGAGATAAGGGAGAGAGGTCAATTAATGGAAGTTACCACTAGACCACAAACACCCACTAAACTGAACGTGCAAAAAGGGGTGAGTGGTGGGTTATCTTCCTTAACTGTTATTACTCTGCCTATTTATGTGAAGGAGAAAGCATAGAATTATGTACCGTAAGAATTTTCTTTGACTCTCTTCTTCTCCCAACGAAAAACACACTCAAGTAAGAGCATCTAATTGGTAGAAAATTAAGCTTTGTTTTCTGGTGATTCAAAGTTCAACTTGAGGCAATTCTTTTAGTGGTGAGTTCAATGGTTTTCGTTGCATCAATAAGATACACAATCTATTGTGCTCGCCCCTCATTTTTTATCTAACATGTTCATATAAATTGAAACAGAGGAAGCATTGTTTGTAAACTACCACTAAACTTGCTAGGTTTAGAGTTGCGTTTCTCCAAGATAGTTGGACTTTTTTCCGAGAGCAAATGAATAATAGTGTAAAAACATCACTTGTTGGTGTAACAAAAGAAGGGCAGGACAGACAGACAGGAAATTAAAGCCATGCAAAAGGTAAAACAGGAAACTCAAGAAGAAGAAAAATCTGGCTGGATCGAAGATTTGACACAGACAAGCTTATTTGCTTGTGATGAATATTATTTGCTTTTTCTTTTCACTTATGGGAATTACCGGTGAATTTAAATGCTTCTTGGCTGAGTTTAACCAAGTACCACACTTGATCAACCTCTCTTTATTTGTAATGTTCAATGTACGTAAGACTTCTTACTAAAAAAATGCTTAAAGAAAAGGCACTGTGACCAAGCAAGAAACTACTTATATTTTTGAGAGATCATAGGTAGCGTAGTACATTTTCTAGGGTATGCCCAGCTTTTCCTTGAGGTACCATTCCTCTGTCTCTCTATAATGCATCCAATTCATTAATACTGAACGGTTGCGGAATTCTGATTGATGCTTAGAGATATAAGATGGAAATTAGCAGCAGAATCAGCAGTGGAAAAGGAAGCAGAATGTTTGAAGATGAAGCCACCCCTGCAAACTTTTCCCTTCTACTCACTTCAATAGCCGGAGCCGGAACTGTTGATGCTTCATTTGGTCTCTTTACCCTGTTTTCAAATCAAATTCACTATTACTGGAATACAAGGCGGGAAATAATACTTAAATAACATAAAGATAAAAAAAAATATTAGTATGAGATATTACGTACCCATTCATGGGAGAAAAGATGATTGCATAGTCATAAGCCTTGCAGGTGAAAGTGCTAGTGCCATCATCAAATGCATAACTATAAGCCCTGGGACAAGCATTTTTAAAGATGCTGGAATAGAAAGATGGTTGGCAAGTTGTTGGATTTGCGAACTGTCCTGCACAGCAATACTGGTCTAAACCAAATGCCTCGCATGCACTCTTGCAACCTATCACATTCCCTTCTCCATCTCCATCTCCAACTCCACCCACCACCTGAAGTTCTTTTGGACAACCTGTTCCATTTTACGAATGGATTGTTATTTCTTAATTATGTGTAAATGCTTCTATGATAATTCAATCTTGTAACACTTTAATCCTAAAAATATACTTAGGCTCGCTCGGCTATATGAATCATATTCAGGTGATTTATTATAGAATATGATTCAGATAGCCGAGTTACTGTAGTGCTGGTTATGGACGAGGGTCAAATGGGCAGGATGAGCTGTGTCTTATATAGGGAGTTAAAACAGGTTGAACCAATTAACCAATTCAGGATGAGCCTGCAAATTTCCTTTGGATCCGGATGTACGGGTCAATTTGGACTAAATAATGACACATAATTCAACCCATCCAACTCAAAATCAATTTTTATTTGTTTATGGTTGGGCCTTTGAGGACCGTTTCTAGCCTTAGAGTACACTCTTTATATAGTTGAATAAATTGTACACTTTTGAAGCAATAAAAATATTTATTTCAACGGTGTACTTTACTTTTCAGGTAATTTTGTAAAAAAAAAATATTTTTAGAGCACCATAATTTAGAGCAATATAAAAAGTTATAGCCAAAATAAATAATTTCAAACTATGTATTTTTTATATCTTTCTAGATGCCTTGACTATTTATTTCAATTGTATATATCTTTATTTTTAGGTCAAATTAAAAAAAAAAGATTAAATTAAACTTTATTATTTTTAACCAAAAAAAAAATTAGCCTAAATAATGTAGTTCTATCCAAGTTTTATCATAAATTGTATTTCAAAAAAAAAATATCTAAAGAAGTAACATACTTAAAAACATAAAACTATATTTTATTTTTCAAAAGAAATGCCACATATACAGGAAAAATTCATGTGGCAGGCGAGTGCACCCACACTATTTGCCACATCAGCGTCTAGGGGGTAATGACTCTCAAAATGTCAAGTTGAGGGGGGTAATTATAACCACAAATAATTTAAGGTTGTAACTAATAATCCATTTCAAGTTTAGGGGGTTTTTAGGATATTTTGCCTTTGTTTAATTGTTGCTTCATACTTTGTTTAATCACCAAATCAAAATAATACTAGCTTTTCTTTTGTTTATCATGACTTCCATACTATATTTAACCAACCAAACCCAAAAATATATTTTCCGTGTTTGTATAAGTTTTCTTATGTGTTAATTTGGGCGACACAAGCTTCCCAAATTGGCCCAAGCTTTGAATGGACTAACGTGGATTATGCCTGAATTGACCCGCTAATGAATATATGCCTAGTCTAAGTCGTCAAAATTATTATATTTCCACAGGCTAATGCTAATTTGACATTTCTTTTAAACGAACATGAGACTAGTATTCTTTGTGGCATAGGCAGAGTCCTTAAACTAATTCAAGCATCAGCTAATTCGAGCACATACCCATGTTAAGATTTGACAGACAACCAGTGGCATTGCATCCTCCATTGACTCCTTGGGGCACTGCAACCATTGGCAGATTATATCCGTCCACAATGCTCACATCATAGAAGTCTTTGTTGTCTCCAACACCCAGAGTTATCTCAAAGAGAGAGGCTGGTGGCGTGGCGCCAAGACCGCTACACTCAAGCTTTCCACCACAATCACCCGTTTGACATGAACCAATTCCTGATGCATCAAAAGTGCAGCCGGTTCTTGCCCAAATTCGACCTGACCAACCTGGTACACTTGGAATTGTGATGCTTTGGCCAGCATCTAAACGAGAGCCAGTCGCGGGAAGTGGAGGGGTTCCCGCGCCAGCCAGTGTACCAGGCCATATTGTAAAAGGGCAGTTGTTAGTAATGGTGAAAGTGTAAGCAAAAGTGTAGGTAAAGAAGGTGCACAAAAGCAATGAAATTGAAAGCTCTTTCCAGGGATCTTTGCTCGCGAGCATATTATTATGGCCTTTTTTAGTGTTTGGCTATAAATGTCCTGTCCTTGTGGGGAATAGAATAGGGGCAGGGGGAGGGTCCAGTATAGGAAATGAATCATTGTACCATATTTGTAAGTCGAACGATTCAAGGGAAAAGGAATTTGAACATATTGGATGCAAAATCCAAAGTCTGAAGTTGCTTTGCAAAATTCATCAGCAGCAAGATCACTCTTTAGGGTTTAGCATTTCTTTCATTTTGGATGGCCTCGATAAGAAGCAATACCTTTCTTTGGAAACTTTGAGGATGCATTTGTCTATAGAAACAAATGTTGAGAAGAGAAAGAGAGAGAAAGTCAACATATAGAATCATAGTATTGCCCCAAATCCCAATAACCTATACTTCAAGTATCTTGGAAGTGAATCAATTTCGTAGTGTGTAAATAGGTACGGCCATTTGAAAAGGCTTCCTAGATTCACCCGAAATAAACCGACAACGTTAAACGACAATTTAAGTAAGCAACTAGTATAATAAAATTTTGGTTTTGTGCCGATTAAGGGAACTAGTCTTAAGATACGCGCCCCATCTTAATGAGTATAAATTTTTTTAAAATTACACAAAAATATATTATAGAATAAAAATTTAAAGAACTCCGTATAAGTTTTCGAAAATGATGATTGTTGATCATTGATTGTTTTTAGCTAACTTAATATAATCAAGAAAAAAACTGTGCTATAGAACTTCTCAATCATCACAATATTAAATGAAAAGGACAAGAATATGAGAACATAATTTTTTTTTACCATCAATGATACCTTTAACCAAACACCCTAAAGTTGAATACTGGTTATTCCTATATACATTTGTTACATAAAGTGTAAGACGCAAGAAAAAGTAGATCTTATTTTCTCTACACAAAATTTGGAGAAAGAACAAAGACAGAAGAGGACACATTGGCTTATTTTATTCTCCATTAAAATAAACACATAGATCCATCTATTAAAGGAAAAAAAAAAAAAGTTATTTCGCTGAGGGCCACCCTATTCAATGAATGTAAGATTTAAAAAAATTATAAATATTACTTTCTCTTTTCAAATTAGATGATATAATTTGACTTGGCACAAAGTTTAAAGAAGAAAAAAAAAGATTTTTGAAACATATGGTTCTAAAAGCTTAAGTGACAAAAGTTTTGTGGGGCCATGTTATTTGTGCAGCTATAAAAGTAAAGTAGGTAAAATGAAAAGTTCAAAGTTGAATTATTTCTAAATATATAAATGTGTCATTCTTTTTGGTACATACTGATAAGAAAAATGTATCATTTGAATTGAAATGAAGGAATAATTTATTTCACTACAAAAAAAACTAGAATTAGCTACGAACGTCGTCGCTAATCTGTCGCTAAAATGCTCGTTGCTAGCAGAATCTTTAGATAATCCGTCGCTAATCCGTCGCTAAATGAGATTAGCGATGGATTTTTCTGTTTAGCTACAGATTTTGTCCATCGCTAAACCCTGATTTTTTTAGTAGTGTTTGAGTTATATGATAAATATTTAATAATTTTTTTAAATTGTCAAATGTTAACTATAAATAGACAGCAAAGTAGCGAATGATATTGCTAAGCATAAAAACAATCTAGATAATTTTGAAAGCTCAGAACGTCCTACAAAACCAAGTTGAGTATCCTAAACAGGTCAATTATAAAAAAAACAATAGCGACAAACCAAATTAGTAGCTAAATAGTAAAAATCTGTCGTTAATTACATATTATCAAAAACGTTCTATTTGTTTTGAGATGAATTTATTTTTAACACAATGAATTAACAACGAACTTCTTCCTACAATAAATAAAATTTCGATTGTATAGGGTTAAAATGTGACGACCCAAAGGGTCATCACCGGATATTTCTCTTTTTCCGTGCTCCGAGGCCTTGAAAATCTCACTTTTAGTTGTCTCGATTTGCGTGCGCAGTCCGGGCGCGTAGCCGGAAAGATTATATTTTAAATTATGTGAAAAATTTCAAAATGTGGCTTTAAAATGATTAAAGTTGACTTCGGTCAATATTTTTGGTAAACGGACCCGGACCCGTAATTTGACGGTCCCGGAGGGTCCGTAGAAAAATATGGAACTCGGTCATGTGCCCGGAGTCAAATTTCGAGGTCTAGAGCCCGAGAAAAGAATTTTTCTGTGAAATTATTAAGAAAAAAGGGAATGCAAATTGATTAAAAGACTATGATATCTGGCTCGTATTTTGGTTCCGACGCCCGGTACAAGTCTTATATATGGTTTAAGCGCTTTCTGTAAAGTTTGGTCGAAATCGGACGTCATTTGACGTGTTTCGGACCTAAATATCTAAAGTTTGAAGTTTATGAAGTTAGAATGAAAAAAGATGATTTTGAGGTTTGATTCAATGATTTTGATGTTATTTTAGCGGTTTGATCGCTCGATTAAGTTCGTAGGATATTGTTGAGTAGTGTGTATGATTGATTAGGAGCCCCGAGGGCTCGGGAGTATTTTCGGAGGTGTTTGGGGTGGTTTTGGACTTAGGATGATATGAGATTTTCTGCAATTTTTACACAGGGATTTTCTTCATCGCGTTCGCATTGGTACCCTCGCGTTCGCGTAGCTCTGTGTCTTCCCCCTTCGCGTTCGCGTCTTGAACCTCGCGAATGCGTAAGCCAAATTCAGGGCCCCAGTATTTTCATTCTTCGCGTTCGCAGACTGATTCCCGTGTTAGCGTAGTTTCAGTTCCTCCCTTACCGCGTTCGCGTAGAGCATTTCCCTGGACCCCCCGGTCTTTCTCTTCGCATTCGCAGCCTCCTTATCACGAACGCAATAGTCTGTTGAATTAACCCTTCGCGAATTTTGGGTGATTCAACCTCAATTTGGGATCGAATCTTAAAACAAATTACATATTTGAACTCGCGGGGTTATGGGTGATTGGGTTTTGGTCCGAGCCTCGTGTTTGGACCATGTGGACCCGGTGTCGAATTTTGGTATCTTTGGAAGAATGCTAAGAAATTCATATCTAGATGTTGCCATTGAGCCTTTATTGATATTATTGAATTAATTATGCTTAGATATCATTATTTCGGAGTCAGATTGTAGAGGAAAGGCGGTTTTTGAGGATTGATTGCTATTCTTTGGACCGAGGTAAGTGTTTGGTCTAACTTTGGCTTGAAGGAATAGGATTAGCGTGTTGTTTGCTAATTGCTAAATGTTGAGTACGGTGTATAGGCATGGTGACGAGTATCTATACACCGGTGTCTAGCATGACCGTGGGTCCTTGTTTGTACTTATTCCGATATTGTTATGACTCTACCATGTTAATTGATGAATCCTATGAAATGTGAAGAGTATGAGGATTGATTGTGAGTTGTAAATTCTTTGGAGCATTGGCTCGAATAATAAAAAGACTATTGGGTAAGAAAAGAAGGAAATAGAAGGTATTATGATTAATCCCTTGCCGGGATGGTTTGAGTATATTGATTATTCTCCCTTGCCGGGATTTAGCTGTTAATTGTGTAATTCCCTTGCCGGGACATTTCTTATTATTTGTTTATCCCCTCGCCCTATTTGGTTGTGATTACTGTTTGGGTGAGGAAGTGTGATAATGCACGAAGGGTCATTCCGTGCCATATTTTGATTATATTTGCACGAAGGGTCATTCCGTGCCATGTTTTGATTATATTTGCACGAAGGGTCATTCCGTGTCATGTTTTGATTAATTATGCACGAAGGGACATTCAATGCTCTGATTTGATTAAAATTGCATGAAGGATTATTCTGTGCCATGATATGAGAGTTATATGAGGGAAAGCACGAAGAGTGATGTCGTGCACTTTATTTGATTGCTTTTGGTGAGAATGAGAGTAAACGCACGAAGGTTGATGTCGCGCAACTGTTGATTTTCCTGCTCTCATTAATTATTGTTATTGCCCTATTTCTTACTTAAAGTGTTGACTTTATATCCGGACTGTACTCCCTCATAGTATGCTTCCCTCCCTTTTAACTGTTTAATTTCTTTATTCTTCCCTTTTATTGCATATATATATATATTGAACCGTACAGGTTGATTGGTAGTCCTGTCTAGCCTCATCACTACTTCGCCGGGGTTAAGCCAGGCACTTACCAGCACATGGGGTCAGTTGTGCTAATGCTATACTTCTGTGCTCTTTTGCACAGATCACGGTACCTGAGCAGCTTTTAGACCACAGGAGTAGGATATTGATCGGGGGATGACTTCAGTCCAGGGACTTACGAGGTAGCCTAGCTGGCGTTTGCAGGCCGAAGTCCCTTTCCATATTTTCAGTTTGTTTTCATTGTACCGAGACAGACATTTATTTATTTCTATTCAGACTTGTTTGTAGCACTCTTTAGTAGTTCGTGAGATAGAGACACCAGTTTTGGGTAGAAAAATATTAAACTTTTGCATTTTGGGTTTTCAGTTATTTATGTTTTAAAGACTTCCGCTTTTATTTAAATGACTCGTTAATATTATTATTGTTGGGTTGTTATCGAAAAATGTTTAAATGCTTGGCTTGCCTAGCTCCGATAGTTGGCGCCATCACGACTCCCGATGGTGGAAAATCCGGATCGTGACACGTTGGTATCAAAGCTCTAGGTTACATAGGTCTCGCTACTCACGGAAAAACTTGGTAGAGTCTGAGGGATCGGTACAGAGACGTCTGTATTTATCCCCAGAGGCTACGAAGTTAGGAAAAGTTTCACTTTTGCTCTTTCTTGTCGTGCGATTCTGTTTCTTAAATACTGATTGTCTTTCCACTCTGTTCTTTCGTAGATGACGAGAACACGTGCTTCCTCTTCTACCGCGCAGCAGCTCGAGCCCCCAGCAGCAGCTCCTGTGAGGGGCAGAGGTCGAGGCCGTGCCAGAGGCCGAGGCAAGGGCAGAGCTCAGCCCGGGCAATAGTCCCAGAGGTGGAGCCTCATATTAACTATGATGAGGAGGTTCTAACCCCAGCAGCTCCGGTGGGCCCTGCTCAGGTCCCAGGAGGGGTCATGGTCACCCCAGATCTTCAGGATGCTTTAGTCAGATTGGCAGGCTTTATGGAGACCGTCACTAGAGCGGGTTTGCTTCCAGTGCACCAGCTACTTCTCAGGCTAGAGGAGGAGTTCAGGCTCCTACTACACGTACTCTGGAGCACGTAGCTCCCCAGGCTCATGTGCCAGTGGTTCAGCCAGCTGTGGTAGTTCAGCCAGGTATTGCAGCCTAGACCAGTAATGGAGCGACAATGTCTTCGGATGCTTTGTGGAGACTTGATCGGTTCTCTAAGCTTTTCACCACCACATTCAGCGGTGCTTCATCAGAGGATCCACATGATTTCTTATTCAGCTGCCATGAGATCCTTAGGACTATGGGTATTGTGGAGACCAATGGGGTCGACTTCGCCACCATTTGGCTTGCAGGATCCGCTAAGATTTGGTGGAAGGACTATTATTTATCTAGACCAGCAGGGTCGCCAGCATTGACATGGGATCAGTTCGCAGAGTTGTTTTTGGAGAAGTGTCTCCCAGTTACTCAGGGGGAGGCACTTCACAGGCAGTTTGAGTGCCTCCAGCAGGGCTCCATGACAGTCACCCAGTATGAGACGCGGTTCATTGATTTGGCACGCCATGCTATTGTTATACTCCCCACAGAGTGAGAGAGGGTGCGGAGGTTTATTGATGGATTGATTCAGTCGATCCGTCTCCAGATGGCTATGGGGGATGGTAGTGAGATTTCCTTTCAATAGGCGGCCAATGCGGCCCGTAGAGTTGAGATGGCATTTGCACGAGGAGATGGTCATGTGTCGGATAAGAGGCCTCGTCATTCTGGTAGGTTCAGTGGTACCTCATATGGAGGTAAGGATTCTTATGGTAGAGGCAGCACTCCAGGTTTCTCATAGTACTCCAGGCGGTGGTGGTTCTCAACAGTATTTTTCTGATCAGCAGCCCATCAGTGCACCTCCACTTCAGAGCTTCCGGGGAGGACATTCAGGTCGACAGGGCCAGTAGTCTCAGCAGCCGAGGGCTTGTTATGGTTGTGGTGACCTCGGTCACATTGTCAGATTTTGCCTCGAGCCTCGGGTATCTCTCAGCAGCAGGGTCATCGCCCCATGATTCAGGCACCAGGTGATCCACAGCTTGCCCAGCCAGCTAGAGGTGGGGGTAGGGATCATAGAGGTGGAGGTAGAGACCGTAGAGGTGGAGTTCGGACCAGCAGAGGTAGGGGTCATCCAGTAGCTGATCGTCCCAGAGACATGGTTCAGGGAGGTGGGGCCTAACCCCGGTGTTATGCTTTGCCGGCCAGGCCAGAGGCCGAGTCTTCAGATACTGTTATTACAGGTATTATTCTGGTCTGTGATAGGGATGCTTCAGTGCTATTCGACCCTGGGTCTACGTATTCATATGTGTCATCTTATTTTGCACCCTACCTGGCTATGCCCAGTGATGCTTTGGGTATCCCTGATTATGTATCTACATCGGTGGGTGATTCTATAGTGGTCAATCGAGTTCATCGTTCCTGTGTGGTAGTGTTTGAGGGTCTTGAGAACCATGTTGATTTATTGCTTTTAGACATGGTGGATTTCGATGTTATATTAGGGATGGATTGGTTTTCCCAGTATCATGCTATCTTGGATTGTCACGCCAAGACTGTGACCTTGGCTTTACTAGATTTGCCCCGATTGGAGTGGAGAGGGACCCTAGGACATGCCACCCGCAATGTTATTTTATATGTAAACGCTCGACGCATGGTCGGGAAGGGGTGTTTAGCTTATCTGGTGTATGTTCGCGATTCCAGCATAGAGGTTCCTTCTATTGAATCTGTTCCTATTGTTCGAGAGTTCCCCGAGATTTTTCCTTCAGACCTGCCGGGTATGCTGCCTGACAGGGATATTGACTTCTGTATTGATCTGGCCCCAGGCACGCATCCCATTTCTATTCCGCCATATCGCATGGCCCCGCCAGAGTTGAAGGAGTTAAAGGACCAGTTGCAAGATTTTCTAGAGAAGTGTTTTATCAGGCCTAGCGTTTCTCCTTGGGGTGCGCCAGTGTTATTTGTGAAGAAAAGGGATGGATCGATGAGGATGTGCATTAATTACTGGCAGTTGAACAAGGTGACGATAAAGAAGAAGTATCCACTGTCGAGGATTGATGATTTGTTTGACCAGCTTCAGGGTGCAAAGGTGTTTTCAAAGATAGACATGAGATCGGGCTACCATCAGCTGAGGATTAGGGCGTCTGATGTCCCTAAGACAGCATTCCGCACTCGGTATGGGCATTATGAGTTTCTGGTCATGTCATTTGGGCTGACCAATGCCCCAGCAGCATTTATGGAGTTGATGAACCGAGTGTTTAGACCTTACTTAGACTTGTTCATGATAGTCTTTATTGATGATATTTTGGTGTACTCCCGCAGCCAGGAGGAGCACGAGCAGCACCTCATAGTGGTTCTTCAGACTCTGGAGGATAGCCAGTTGTATGCTAAGTTCTCGAAGTGCGAGTTCTAGTTGAGTTCGATTGCATTTCTGGGTCATGTTGTATCAGCAGAGGGTATTCAGGTGGACCCGAAGAAGATTGAGGCAGTCAAGAATTGGCCTCGACCAGCATCAGCTACTGAGATTCGGAGTTTCTTGGGGTTAGCAGGTTATTACTGCCGATTCGTAGAGGGATTTTCATCCATAGCAGCCCCGATGACCAGGTTGACCCAGAAGGGTGCCCAGTTTAGATGGTCAGTGTGAGCAGAGCTTTCAAAAGCTCAAGACAGCTCTAACTACGACACCGATATTGGTTTTGCCCACAGGCTCAGGACCCTATACCGTTTATTGTGATGCTTCCCGTATTGGGCTTGGTGCGGTATTAATGCAGGATGGCAGAGTCATTGCTTATGCTTCGAGGCAATTGAAGATCCACGAGAAGAATTATCCGGTTCATGATCTAGAGTTGGCAGCCATTTTTCATGCTTTGAAGATTATGAGGCATTACTTATATGGTGTGATGTGTGAGGTGTACACTGATCACAAGAGTCTGCAATACTTGTTCAAGCAGAAGGAGTTGAACTTAAGGCAGCGGAGGTGGTTGGAGCTATTGAAGGATTATGATGTTACTATTTTGTACCACCCGAGAAGAGCCAATGTGGTGGCCGATGC